>JAGXEW010000331.1:134271-173781 GCA_030684275.1 Acipenser oxyrinchus oxyrinchus | reverse complement strand
CACACGATTAAAAGAGACACCGGAAAGAGAAATTTCAAACCCGTTCATCAATACGTTAATATCAAAGTGATAAATCTGTTAGTTGTGTGAAAGCTAGAGCACGGTTTTCTAGGCAGAATACCAATATGATGGAATTTTGCTGCATTCTTGGGACGTAACTATAAATTGTACATTCATTTGGTAAAATGTTTACATGCACAGTGCAGCACATAAAAAACAGATCTGTGTTCTGAATGCTTGCCAATAGTGGAGAATGTGTATCAGACTGGCAGTCTGAGCACAGAGATGTGCACAGCTCACTGCAGTACTGTCTCTCTTTATTTAACCACAATTGTCTAAAATTCCCTTGGGGAAGCTTTTTTTTTCAGGAGCATAACAACATAGCTTTTAGGATGTCTAAGGATGTCTAAGGATATCCATGTACTTGCAGCCTACTGTATATAAGGGAGTATGGCTTTCATGATCTTTGAGTACCATTTTATCAGCACATGAAAGGAATATAAATCCCTTAAACTGCCTGCGAATATCAATCACTAGCTTTGTATTTTTTTCAATTTTCAAACAGCTTATCTTCTGTAATATAATAAATGTAGATTTAGCTTCTAATGAACCAGACTTGTTTCCCTGGGGTCAGGTAAGAGCTGCACTCATACAATATATGTATATGATAATAAAATGTCACAGCTCTTCTTACATGTCTATTCAAAATACCTTTTTAAATGATTATACAGGGGTACTGCACCAGTACTCAAAGGCTTATTTGAGAGTGTTGTAGCTTAAGATATATACAGTATAACACTGTCATATATAGCACACTATTTTAAAATGCACCCCTTAAATTACAGAGTAAGTAGCTTCCAATTACTCTCGCATTTACATTTGAATGATTCGTACTTTTTGATGTATTCTATGTTTAGTTGCTTTTACCTAAGTGGGTTTACACTAGGCTGTTAATTGCCAGCAATTGTTCTAATCTACACTTGGCAATTCAGCGATTCAACTGAAAATAATGGCCTGCTGCATAAAGACAAATGGGCCTGCTGCATCAAGATTTTTCCAGCTCGTTTTAAAAGGAGGCAGAACATCCAGACAGTGAACAGTCAAAGCAGCTTGAAGCGTTAATGGTCGTCAGCTATTTCCAGTATGACTCAATACAGCGGTTTCCTCCACTTCAAAGGGGCAGAGTAAAGCGCCATACGTCTCTCTAACCCTCTCTGCAGTTTCTAGTAATACTTTCTATTTATTGGCGTGCAAACCAAAGCTTTGTAATCCAAATCCTTAACTCCAGTTGGCATAAGGACCTTGATCACTGTTGTCCTTGTCAGTGTGCTGAAATTCTTTAAAATAGGATGATTTTTCAATTAGAATGCTATATATTTGGAATCTTTTAATTAGTGCTTCCTGGTATCTAATCCTTTCCTGTGCTATTGGTGTGCTTGTTGGTAGACCAGGTAGTGTATTAAATAAATAAATAAATAAATAACTGCATACATACATAAAAACTAAAAACTGAAATCTTTTCAACACAAGAACATGTGGGCAAGTGATAATGTTGCTAGTGCTAACATAATGTAAGAGAATGTATTTTACGGCCTTTATATGCTTAACCTCTATATACTGTATATATTGAGAAAGAGATTAAAATAAATAAATAACAGGTTTTATTTATAACCAGAATTATCCCCCTTTATGTATTTCACTTCAATGCATTAAAACAATCTGGTGAGTGATGCACAGGACAAAAAGGGAGTGATGCAAATCAGAGGTTAAATGAAATGTGTTCAAATGAAACATGAATTTTAAAACCTTAGCAGCAAAATCTTTAAAAATACCTCAGAAACAAGATAGTATGGCAATAAATTGTTGGTACTGTACAGTAGTGTTATCGAGAGACTGCAGATACCATCTGGGTTGCTTGCTTCCAACCAGCGTACAGCCTTTAGAGAGTTCTGCTGGAGGAGTGCCGTGCGTTCATGCAGAGAAGGGTTATTTTTTAACACAATCGTGAAATAATGAAAGAAACTAGGTTTTATTCAGATGTACAGCAGGCTAGAAATGTGACTTTCTAATAGTGAGATGTAGTCTTACAGGAGTTTCGGTTTCCCAGGAGAAGCATGGAGTAGAACAAATGTAACTATGGAGTTGTAATGATAAAATAAACAAAAAGTACAACAAGTAAAGACAGCATCTAGGTACAGGAAGACATCTAGGCACAGGAAATTTCAACGTCAGGCTTGTACCCATTACCACTCGCCGTCTCCAAGATCTAAAGCAACTTTAGCATCACGTGTGTCTTGCAAGCCTGCATACCTGTATGTGCTACAGCTTATAATGCTAAGAACACAAACGTTACATTACCTGTTTCAACCACAGGGGTCAGGATTCTTTCACATAAAGTAGGGCGCCACTATAATGGCAAGAAAAAGGAAAGGCAAGAGCAGGACATGAACTGAGCTAACAAAGAGCTGGACAAGAATGTCTTAACAATCAACTAAAGAGCAAACGCTCTTGTCAAGAGTTATGCACACATCAAAAGACCAATTTACAATGTTTTAATGTGGTCTTAATCAATGCTACACTCACAACTTACAAGTATGTACAAGTATAAGCCCAAATGCCTTTTTGTAAGATGATACAGTAACTTTTTAAATCTTAAAACTCTGCTTTCAGTTCTTTATTTCTCCTTAAACCTTCAAGGTTTTAATATAATTAAAATATTGAAGCAATTCTGTCATGACATTTCTAAACACTGCTATGAGGATTAAACCGTTCATTAATTACAGCAATTAGCTACCATGCAACCAATGTCAAAAACAATTTGGTGCTTTTAAAACTTATATTCAGTGTACTAAATTGATTTTGAGTGTTGTGGGTTATCATTTAAAGATCATTCAGTGTTATAATTGCCTTTATATTTAAAATATAAACAATTTTACTTTACCTTAAAAGGTTCTGACTAGGACTGATATACTGGAAGTTCCTAGAATCATGTTTGTTATAAACATTTGACAATTATTTATTAAGAGATATGTTTTCAAGACTCATGGTCCTGATCACAATTGAGAATAAAAGGATAAATATTGGCAAAATAAAATCTAATGTCTAGTCTACACATACGTCAGTCAAAGTGACAGTTATTATAATGTTGTATCCCTAATAATAGTACTAACAAGACACATTTATAAAAAAAAGAAAGTGAAATGTTGTTCTATTTTATTTCTTGCTGTCGCATAATACAAAAACAGCCTATGAAAAATGCCAGAATGACAGTTCAGAATGACTCGACTTCTGGTTGGTACAGGGCAGGAGGTGATAGCCGAACAGTGGTTCTGACCTCAACACACAACCAGAGCCGTCTTGTTATTTAATTTACCATATACAATTACTGTTGCAGTTGGCACTTTTTGAAAATTTTAAAAAGTTTTAATGGGGTCTAAAAATACATAGGCCTTTGAGTTCATTCATCACAAATGACACTGCTGTACATGACGCCAGGCAGACTGTATCTTAGCAACCGGAGCATCTACTGTAGTTTGAGGGGACTCATGTGAGAATAGAAGGTGCATCTACTGACTTGTATCGTGGTGCGTCTGCTATTACCTGTAGCACACAATGTCTTTTAAGTGTATTTTTGACTTGAAAAGAACGTACAATGACAAATGTAGTTCATTAGCACTGTTGTCATTTGAGATAGCCACAAAGCGCGATAGGGACTATTGAACAAGTTAGTAGTTTAAAAACTCTAGTCTGGGCATGTCTGGAATATTAGGTTGGGTAGTGCTTGTGACGTCATTGAAATACGGAAAAATAATTCAACTTTGGAACCTCCACAGCATAGGATAAATCTAGATCCTGAATTCTGTTAAGATTCTTTCTGGATATGAAGTAACCATATCAGTAAGGCCTTGTACAGTATTAATGCTTTGTTTAATTATTTTGAAAATTCCAGTCATGAAATTCAGCAAATATTGTGTAGCATTCAATAGATGTGCTTCAACTATTTTGGTGGTGTTTTTTAATGGAGCTAATTAATCTATGAAGGCCAATATTGCCCTCCAAAAGCTCTTGGCTCTTTGTTAAGCACAGGGGTGGCAGGATCTTCAGAGAAGTCATTAAGTTTGCCAATTGCTTCTTTCACTCTCCTTCTTATCTAAAGAGGAGTCAAACTGGTTAAACTCTGTAAGCTACTAGTCCCTTTGGGATCTAGTATCTCGTTTTGTTCATGAGCATGTTATTCTACGCTTATCTTATCTGGCCTTGCACTTCCCATTCTTTTGTTCCTGTACAGAGAAGAAGAAAAAATAAATCTTAATTATGACAGCATAAATCTGCCTTCTTGTGTGCCTAAGTTGTGTTTTAATTTAATTTGATGATCGCCCCAAGGCTAAGTCAAGAGTTATTTAAGTTCTCCGTGTCCAAAGTTACCGAATCATGTGTGCATGCTACCTCCTTTTGATGTATATTCATAAGGAGGGGATGGCTAACATTAAATTATTGTCAATTAAAGTATGAGTCATCTTGCATCTAGGTTACCTGTTAACTGTTTCAGACCTATTCTCAGTGCATGAATAGAGATTGTAGAACTAACATTGCATATTGTCAGGGCAGTGTGGATAAGCTGTTACTGCTGCTGCCTACTGTGGTAATAGCATTAATTCAAAAGAAAAGGAGTCTCATGATTCAGAAGCTCTTTGTACTATATAGTACATTTTGGACAGTGCTGAAAAAAACAACACATTTTGCAGCTGCATGCGTCTAAATATTTCACCTTAGTAAGTTAATTTATCAACTGCCATCTTTATCCCTATGCGCCAAACATCACACTTTTCTGTACCGGTCATATTTGCAGGTATCAATTTCAGATAGGTCATAAAACACGGCAGGTACAATTACCTGTGTAAAATAATTAACAAAGCTGATTCATACTTTCTAACATTTCATTTTTATTACCATTTTTGCCAACTAAAAGGCCATTACACAAAACATGTATCTGAATGATAAGCAATCAACATGAGTATAGGCTGAAAGAATTAACCATAAACCACAAACACTGCATTGCATACACTGCCTTGCCCCGAGTTGAAGGTTTCTGTGATTTGCTCCACTGAAGCATGTCTGTTGCTTGTCACAATACATAGCATTTCATCATTACACACTTGCCACCTGAGTTGTGCTTCCTAGTGGTGGCATCATCTAATGGGATTTCAGTGAGTAATGATAGCCGGTGAAAATGTTCACAATAAAAAAGTATCTGTGTTGCGCGAATATCAGATGAAAGAAATTGCATGTATCTAACAGCATAAGATTAGGACATAGATGTGTTCAACTATTTGCTATTAAATCTGAAATGTCTGTATAACCACTACCAGTCTGTAATATGAGTACCATTAAACAAATACGCTGCATAAATTTCTAAATATGTATTGTATATGTCTGTGACATTAGAATACCATATTCAATCAAACAGCAATCGAAACCGTGTCAGGAACTCCCAGAAATAAAAATCCTTAAAAATCCTTTTTTCATTCCATCTCACTTTCATGCTGAGTGCATTAAAAATGATAGGCTGTCTCCAGCTGATCTACTTTGAAATTGATTCACCTGAGTTCATATTGCACATCCTGTGGAAGTGGTGTCATAAACACAGGACCATGCTGCAGATCAACTGCATAGCACAAACACAGTACCAGGGGCCTCTTTGAAAAATTGCACAATAATCAGGACAACAAGACCTTCATTTAATGTTTCCATTTCCACAAACAGAATATTAAACTCTGTTACTAGAACATTAAACTGTGGGGCTGAATCGAGTACACATAAAACAATTTATAACAAGTTATTGAAACTGGACACGTATTGCACAGACATTCCCCAGTCTAGGCCAGATTGCAAAAGAGGTGCCCCTACATGTGTTACCTATTTCTAACATAGTGAATATATATGCTATTACCCTGTAACTACTGTTATGCAATATATGTGCACACATACATAAAAGGCATAAATAAGCTCAATCCAATTCAGCAACAGCATACCATTGTGTATACAATGCATGCTTTATCTAGTAAGACTGATAAGATATGTAAGGAAGCAAGTCACAGCTGTGTGTCTGTGTGGATTTTGCGCTGAATGCATGAGCAACTATAGAGTTATGGCTGTCTGACTAGAAATGCCAATTATGTCCCTGAATTTTGAAGGAAAAAATTCAGTTTCATTAGATTTATTGTATTTACTGACATAAATTAATAAGCACTTGTAAGGGGTATATTCGGTATATCTAAAGTTATATTAAGGAATTTAACAATTAGTATTCATTACAGTACATAGATCCTTTGTGATATCATCCTCTGAAGATAGCATCAGATTTATATGCTTAAACAAGTAATAGACTAGAACCCTTGATTCATGTTCCGGCCTGCGGTTGATATACTCTACAGTATATAAGCAAGCATGTAATTGAGACTATTCAGTTTTGTTTAACAATAATGATTTATTCCTACAACACGATAAAACAAACAATAACAGACATGCAGTAATTATTCAAACAACCTCTATTGTAATAAATAAGAGATTCTCTCAAAATCCCTTAGCAATAAATACTGTAAGTTACATGAAATTACAATGGGGACTCTTTCCTAGTTTCCCATAAACACAACAAAGAAGAAGCAAGCATTAAGTTGTGGTTAAGGTAATGCTTCATTCCTGAAATATCTGATTCCATAACTAAGATATTGTCCAGTATTATAGCTTGTGACAAAGTAAACTTTACTGAATTTGCAAAAATTGTTATAAAAGAGGTAAAAGGGAGTTAGCCTAGCTCGATAACCGTAGCTACACCGATAAGCGAGAACCACAGGCTTGACCAAGTCTGACTACCTAGAAGTGCCAGGTGTTATTCAATATAGTTATTGTGAGGAATGAGAGATATTGTAAGTTTGGAAAACTTTAAGGGCAACCAAGAGGCTGTCTGTCAAGAGGCAAAGTCAGAAAAAGGGAGCTTGTATATGACATTTTTCATCAATAGCTCCAAACATGAATGAATAACTCAGAGAAAAGGGCGCTTGCTTTTAATAACTGGACTGCAACAATGCTAAAACCATCCAGCAAATACCCGTATCAATAGTATGTCAGAAGGCAACATGTTATATTTGAAACTGAAAGCTCTGAATAACATCTAGAAAACACCCAAAAAAATTAATTAATTTGAAGACTTGAAGACTGTTTAAAGGACTTTAAAATACAAAGAACTTCATTACCCGAGATCGTCATTTAATAAGAGCACAACTAATTATTAAAGACTCAATTAATTATACAACTGAATTGACCTACCGAGAATGGCCAATTTTACTGGAAGAATTTATGTTTTGTTAAACAAAGACTGAAAGGGGACCCCACTCTACAAGACGTCATGCATGGTCAACACTGCACCAACTGTGCAAAACAAATTGAGTATTGCCAATTAAACTAAAGAATTAAGATTTACAGAAACTATACTTGGGGAATTAAATTAATGTATATTTGAAAGATTGAAGGCAATTTATTCACAAACGTTTGATAAAACTTATAAAAGATTTAACAGTGTTGCGTGTTTTATTGTGTAATTGTCTCCTCGTGATCTTGAGCTCCTTTGGGAGAAATTTGTAACTAAGAGTGCTAACTGAATTAAACCATTACATACATTCCTTATCTTCAATGGGTATTACACACCCATTCTCCCCTGCAGTATTGCATATAAGTCATTCTCTAAAAATGATTTGTGGAGATATGTGCCTGTAAGGACTTAGGACTTCATATTTGAGGATTTACAGTATGTAAGTAATAATCCTACAATATGCACGATAATGTCAGAAGAAAGTAGCGGGTTATTTAACAATTATTAGAAAAATAATCTTGAACTTTAAAATGAACCTGTATCAGTCCAGGCTTGATTTGAGCATCATTAGCCATCATTAAGACATCTTGTTTGCTAAACAGTTTGCATTCATAGTGATACTCAAAGTCTAATGACAACAGTTGCTGTGGGACTTCCGGGTAGGACATTTTAATAAAGGTTTGACTTGCTTCAACTGCTCTTCGGGTTCTTTGTTGAATAAAACATGAATCTGGGGGGTATTTTGCTTCATATCGGCTGACAGCAGCACTCGAATTGTCTGAAAGTTAGGCAAACAGCACATTGTATTTTCCTGCAAGATTGATTGTCAGCCTTCAATCATTCTTAACAAATTCACTTGGCTTTACAGGGTACCCCATTAAGCTAGCATCCCCTTAAAGAGCAGTTTAATCTCCAGCAGACAAACCTGCTCTGAGTGTTATTGTTAATGTATCAGATGATGTATACACCAAGGTTATATTACTCCCTTGTGAACAAGTGCCTGAAGCATACAGTAGTAACTACTAGTAGCAACCAGTACTGATGGTGGAAGCTCAGTAGCAAATGAATAGTATTTATCGTTAATGAATTACCACCCCTGTTCACACTAGAAGTTACATTAACATTAATACACAAATTATCATAAACTAATAGAGGAATGTATATTTAAGATGGCCCAATAGCAAGCACATTTATTTTAAGCCAAACGATCACAGGCTAAATGCTAAAAGTATAACTGGCTAGTATTGTTGGTCTGTCCTTTGTAGAAGTGAAATATGGTATGTCCCTTTAAGAAAAAAGCATGTCACAGTGGCATGTTCACTATACTGAATTGACCAACAGAGGGCTGTCATTAAAGGTACACTAGAATAAAAAGGGTTTATTATTATGTTCATGTTATTTGATTTCCAATTTTGATCTTGTTTCAGATTTGTTATCACATTATTGAAACGTATTGTTAAAAAGTTTAAGCCGAAGAAGTTTAGCTGTTTGAAAGCATTTCAAGAAGATCATTGTGTTGAGCTGGTTGAGTTAATTGCTGCAGTTAACAAGATGCATTAATATATATATAAGACCCGAATAGGCACGTTTTCTTTGTTTTGGCTCGGTACTAATAAAATAAATGATTGGATGGGATAAATAACATGAACGTGCTGCATATATTGCCTTTACTAAAGTATGCCAGATGCCCTTGGGTAACCGAGTTTTGGGACTGTTTCTAATGGATTTCCACATCTGTATAACTTGGCAAAGCTTTGCCTTACACTTCCAACCAATTCAGTGGATGCAGAACGTACAGTCTCAATATATGAGCAAGTCCACACCAGACAGAGAATGTCGGCAGCAACTGCTGGGAGATGCTGCATGCTTGCCTTTAACAAATGACAGATTTATTTAATGTTTAAATGTGAAATATCCATGAAATCCTAATTTTATTCCATAACCTACCCACGAAAAAAATATGTAAATTTACCGCGATTTAAGTAGACCCCTATTAATAGTATGATGCAAAAATTGAAAATGCTGATTGGAAATAACCCTTAAGCAAAACTGAAATAAACATTTTGGAACAGACTTAATTTTAATGTGCTTAAAAGAATCTCAAGTTACTGAAAGAATGATATCCTCTAATTATAGATAATTACAAAAAAAGGATAAGGCTAAATATAGAGTATGATTCTTTAACTTGAAATTAGAGAAAATGTGTTCCCCTTAATTTGTGGATTTTTTCATCGTTAATATGCAATTATATGCTTAATTGCCTGAATTCTATGTGTCCTTGGACTACATTAAGAATTTACACATTGACAGTGCCCAGAAAACTGTTTTAGAGACAAGCAAGGGGTTTCTAAATAGTAAGCATTGTGACAAAGATCATGTTTTTTGTTACAATTACGGATTGCAAAGCAGTGTAAGCAAAAATAAATGTGTATTAATTAATTATTTATTGGGCCATTAACACCCTTTTGCAAATTTAATGCAAATTGATATTCTTTGCGAATTTCACATTTTATTAATTAATGAGAAGCATGGGATGTGTAGGTAAATCACTTAAAATAGCAAAGGAAGTCAGAACTAGATCTCCTGAATGAGGAAAAAAAAACAAAAACAAAAACTTGTTGTATTAGATTATCAGCCCTACAATTATTGTGCTGAACTGAACCCCACAGACCATCACTTGCACTGAATCCAGTATGCAAGGAGTCTAATATTTGGGAAACTGTAAAAGTCTTCATCAAAATGAAAAGACAGAATGCTGTGAAGCTTATGACAGTTCTGAAAATCTCTTAAATATGTGCTTTTACTACTTTAAATTGTTTATGTATGTCATTAATGTATGTTAGGTTCAATCGGTAAATACACAAATACTGATTTGCCTTTTTTCTGCCTCATCCAATCTACATACATACTGTAACTGTGTGGAAATCGCTTTGTCAGGCAATCTAACTGTACATGATCACGTCTTTCCCTCCAGCAACTTACAGTTCATATTCTTCACATGCTGCAGAGAGAAATTGAGCCAACTCAATCATCTAGTCAAGCCTCATTTGATGCCTGCCTGCTTAGAAATAATGGAAGAAGGTGCTGTGAAGAGTACAATGTCAAGATAGACAACTGCTATAATCATGGGTTCTATCTGTGTGTAAGGAGGTAGAACATTCTAGAATCTGTGATGGAAAATGATGTAGCCGAGAATGTACCTCTAAATACAGTATACAGTATGCATAATACAATTTATACCCCAAACTGTGACCGACTACCGACTCAAACTGGGAGAAGGATATTGAACAGGACAAAACAAGATTGACCTCTATTTTAGCCCCTGCGTTTATGAGACGTGAAATAGTGGCTTGCCCCTGAGGGTATTATGTTCCATTGAAAAGCAGCGGGTCAAAGAAGTTGGTTCTATAGAGTCTTCTGGGTTTCTATCACACTGCAACTTAATTTTGCATGCAGTGTGAGAGTGCAATGGCACATGATGCTGGTTACACAGCATTCAGAACATGCAGATAGCACTAATGATTAAAGGCAAGCATGCATTTCAGATATTTTATATATATATATTGCAATTGCAAACTGATTTGTTTTATATTTGGAATTGATTAAGTCCAAATTAGACTTCCTATTTTATTCACAAATTATAATTATTTTGGAGCATGAATATATATATTTACCAAGGCCTATCTAAATGAAAAGTACACAAATAGTAGTTAGGAAGACTAATTGTATGGATTAGGGTTAACATAAGTGAAGGCTTCTCAATTGATGATAAAGCAATAGTCATGAATTAAACATACAGACAACTCTCATTCAGACAAATCTAGATAAAACAAAACCCATAAAGTCTACCTTCCTCCCTTAAACCCACTTAGACATTGCAAAGACCAAACCAATGCATTTCCACTAATTTAGTAACTTCATAATGCTGCAGATATAATGTTGTATACTGCAGATCTGTGTGCATTTAGAGTCCATGTTTTGTTTTCTATGCGCTGATAAAACCAGCATACTTTATATACTGTAACTGTTCACATCAGTAAGACCAGTATTACTGCAAATAAATCTGGATCAATCCTAACCTGAGTTTGAGAGATTTGAAAAGTCAGAAGTGGATATACTGTACTAAGCCTTTGGGACAACGTTTGCATGTTCAAGGATTTATTGAGCCTGTGTTGTGCTGCATTTTAAATCTAACTTGTCATCTTAGAATCTGAAGCCTACTATCATATTGATGATTTTAGCTATCTCTAACCACTATGGCTATATTTTTTTGTTACACTTTATATTTTTTCATGGATGACATGCATTTTAAATAATAATAATAATAATAATAATAATAATAATAATAATAATAATAATAATAATAATAATAATAATAACCAGACTTTGGTGAATCCCTGTGCCAATGTACATGTTTAGATGATAGAATTAATTGCATAGACACCAAAAATGAAACGGGTAATTTGTAGCCAAAACCGAATTTTCATGTAAAACATTTACATGAAACCAAAATGACATGATTCATTTAATTAATATTTCATTTCAACCAAACATTCATCCAACACAACCCTATTTATAAGTCCACTTCAAGAAAAGGACAATGCTTTGAGTGAAGATATTTCCCTATCTTGATCAAATCTCCATATAGTTGCCACGTTTGTTAGTTATCTCATGCCTCATGTTTCACTTGTAGAATCGGGTCTTGAATTCATCCAGCCTGAAGAAAATAATTACTGTATACTGTTCCAGCAGCTGCACAAGGTCACATGCGCAATGAGTCCAGGTGGTCTTCCTCATACATTCATTGGCACAAATGTACTTCCGGCTGTTCAGCAATAAGGTACTTTAAAAGGCAAGTGTAATTCTTAAGGTGATGAATTTGAGCCAATATTATGTTTATGCAAGTGTCTTATTTTCACATTCTGTCAACCGAAACAGGTATTCCAATATTTAATATGCGATCACCAGTCCATGGTATAAGGTGTTTTTTTGTTGTTGTTTTTTTCGCCATAGGAGGATGTCCTTACTGGGACATCCTCCTGCGGTGAATAAAAACTATACCACAAACAATCATTCCAGGAAGATGGCAAGATGAAATTAGGAAACATGCTGGAACAATGTGGATGAGGGATGCAGCAGACAGGCTTTTGTGGAAGAATCTTGGGGAGGCCTTCGTCCAGCAGTGGCTTGAAAAAGGCTGAAGAGGATGATGATGGTGATGATGATATAAACAGCAGCAGAATGCACATGGAAAAATGTGACATGCAGACAGACAGATAGACAGACAGGTAAATACCACCATACCACCCCCCCCCCCCTGATTTTTACTACACACGACACACAATATTTACCCCCTTTTAAACTATAATATGCAGGCTTCCAATTGTGGTAGGCTTTTAAAGTATATTCCTCACTTTTCCGCCTTTACTGATGTATACAGCACATCACTTCCAGCCAGGCTTAATACCATTATCTTAATTTGTCTTCTTGAAAGGTTTCACATTCAGTGTCATTCAACCCTAATAAAATATTGTTGTTTTTTCCCTGTTGAAGCCTAGTTGATTGTTACTGCCTGCAGTACACACAGACTTATCAGCACCCTGCAGGGTATTTCAATTCCTCCAAATAATGTCTTGTACCAAAATCAGCTTCCCACTATGTTACCAAATATAATCAAGGTTTATGCTGGTAAACTTGTATCTTCATTTACTTTGGATCTAATTGTTTTCTGGATGCATTAGAGGCTAAAGTAATGGCAGCACTGTGTTTCCATTCAAAAGCTTCTCCCACTGTTATATTAAATCTGTATGTATAACTTTATGAAAGCTACAAGCAAATACTGACAGCAAGTCCTTAAATATTTGTCAAATCAGACGAAAAAGAAAAGTTCCATTCCCGAAAGAAAAGACTTTCTTTACTGGTAGTTTTGGTGACAAGCACAGGTGTTGAAACATGGCAACTGAGGAAAAAATCTTACAGTATACAGTAAGTATACAGTATACTATATGATACAATTCCCTATGAATGAAAATGACAGAATAAATTAGATAATATTTATCAATATGAATACAGTCTATACTCAAATAACTATCACCAACTAGTACAAGTTTCATAGTTAAATAACAGCGACAGATAGCTAAATGTATGTTGTATGCACATAGTTGGTGTTTTTATTTTACCATTACATGTATCTGCATGTATCTCATTTTAATGGGCATAAATAAGACTTTCTGCCTGACAAAATCAATAATCATCTCTATAATGTTCATTATTGTATGTCTGAGAACTATGGGTTTGGTTCCAAAATTAAAATCCAAAATACACGCCATAGGGTGCTTTGCCCCCATATGGTTTTATCTGTGTTTTACATATTTCAGAAGGTAGTTTGTTACCTTGAAACCTGTGTTGAAATTAGTAACAAGAGCATGTCTACTGTGTTTGGATACCAGAGCGACATACTTTACAAGAGCTAGCTTCACTTCAAAAGTACATTGGAATGTAAAGAATCAAGATTTTGAGCTAATTCAGCTGTTTGAAGTTTTTGGTTTTTCATCCATATATGAAACAAAAACCTTTATCCACATTTAGAGTTTGCATGCAGTAAATGTCCAAACACATGGAATACAATATAGATGTAGGGATGGTTCTTTTCTCGAGAGGCTACGGAATAATGTATTTCTTTATAGGTAGGGGGCTGAAAAAAACAATTCAAGTGATAGATTATAAAAGGGCAGCCTAATTCCAGTTGATGTGGTTTTGCAAAACAAAGGTGTTCCAGTTTGTCAATTCCTGCTCTCAGAGCTCCAAGGTAAGTAGATGTGAAAAATGGATGTTGTCACTTGTCCCAGTTATTGGAAAGTGGAATTAGAGCTGTGAGTGTTCAGAGTGCCTTGAGTCTGTCAGCAGCTTCTACCTAATGTAGGATCATTAATATTGTGCCAGATGAGTAAAGCTGATCCAGGGGAGAATCTCAAAACAGTAAAGTGCCTTAAGTGGAGACCCCAAGGTCAAAAGGAAACAAACAATAACAGCAGCTACCCACTTGTGTGGCAACCCTATGCATTGTATCATTCAAAATGAGTCATATTTACATACAAGAACCTTTAAGAACCTTTAGTAAATGAGGCCCTAAATGTCACCAATTATCACCACTTACTTTTGCATCCATATAAATCGTATTGATCCTTTACACCATCATCACTATATATGTTATTAATGATTACCAGCATTATCAGCACCAATGCAATAATTCCCACAACAGGACAGTATAATTGAGTTATTGGCATTTTGATCGCGGTCTATGGATAACCATGATTTCCAGACATCACCTTAAAGAGTAAGTAGCAAGGTTCCAAAAAAAGGCGCTTGGTGGACATGGTTAAAAAGTGCTGGACAGATGCAAAGAGAAGAACAAAATAATCCAAATTACTTTCAAAACATTGTATTCTCCAATACAAAATAATATTTGAAATTACAAACTACCCTGCCATTTGTGTTTGTGATACAAAATGCTTCAACATTAGCATGTGAATTACAAAGAATATATGGTGGGGATTCTTACGTGTATGACAGTGTTCTCTATTTGTTTTGTCTGTCTTACATTCAAGTTAAATATGTACTTGCATTGAAAATAAGTGTGGATGACATGTTCTCTCACTACTCTCCCACCTCTTTACATGTGATTCATTCCACACGCAAGGTTGTGTGTCACTGCTCAGTGAATGCAGCAGGTGCACAAAGCACACAGTGAGGTGCTTTCTGCGTGCAAAACACGTTACTACTGTTTAGTGCATGAGGCCCTAAATGTGTCATTAAATATATATATATATATATATATATATATATATATATATATATATATATATATATATATATACTGTATATATATAACGTATAACGTATTTGCCATCTGTCACTGCACCACGATACATATAATTAAAAAGTTACAAAGCAGCAACAAAAAGATAAATACTAGAGATCCAATACCATTTATTTTTCTTTCAGAAAACATATACAGGTAAACTGAATTGTTTTACATTTGTAAATTGTAATATAAAGTGATTAAACACTACACAAGCACTTCCATATACAGTTAAGGTTGCAGGTAATTGTTCTAATGGCTGATATCCAGGGAAGAACATACAATACGTTATTTTTTAATGAGCCATTACTCTTTGCATAGATCATTCACAGTTCACTCAATCTGATTGTTATCAGTCCATTCGATGGAATATTATCAAGGATTATCATCCCGTCTCTATTGGCCAGGAGTGCCTGCCTACTAGTCTTATTAGCTAAAGACTATATATGTCTATTTCAGTACTCAGATTACAAGTGGAATGGGAACATTACATTTTGTATGACTGGATATCAAATTTAACATAGATTACAATGTGGTTTACAAACACATGTTAGACTACCATGGACAGCTCCAAGGGGGGAAAAAATAGAGAACTCCCTGTTCAAGATACTGTACAAATATGTTAGAGGTTTTCAAGGTACTAGGAAAAAGGAAAGCCAAGAATTTGGTTTCATTTGGATGATGAGAATTAAAACATGAAAGGAGCTTTATCTAAAGTATGCAATGGAATAAAAATACAGCAGGGAAGACTTTGATCTTGTGTTTGGCTTGTAATTCCAAGGGCACCCAAGAGAGTCGACTGAGAGAAGGTAGCTCATGATGCTTTGTCTTTGAAGTGCTGCAAATTACATGTTTAAACAGTCATTATGCAAACTTCCTTTTATATAAGCTATGGAAGGTGGCTATGTGATGTAGTGCTGGTTTATTTGTGCAATCAAGTTTGTTTTACCTGTGAGGACAGATATGCTTTTAATATAATAAGGTGCAAAGTCTGGTGGACATATGAATACAATATCCAGTTTCAAAACCCCAAATAGCATCCAATTCAAGTCAGAAAGCTTATTTCATGCAGAGAGTAGATACGACAAATGTAAATGACACCTATAGTCCCATTAGAAGAGTCCTCTTACACTCACATTTCCCCTATCTCATCTTTTAGTCACTTTCCCTTGGTCAGAAAAGGTTAATTATAAGTATAAAAATAAAAGGAAAATATTGTGTTTACAGCATGAACAGTATTTAATATTAAACCTGATAGTCCAAAAATACTAAATAGTGAAAAGTAACTGATAGTGAAAAGGTAAAAAGAAACCAAACTCAACCTTCATGAATTTTTATTTTAGGCTTTGCACCTCCACTTTAAGAATAAAAGTTTGAAGGTCATTTTGGCATTCACCCAAGATGGGGGAGATATACAGATATATAGACAGAGGTATCTAATGATATTCTGGCTATCTTTAGTGGGAGATGCTCTCATTAAGCTGAGGGTTATGAAAAGGTTCATAAGCTGAGGATACTGACAGGTTTGTAATCGGTTCACATTCCACCTGACAGCATTTGGCTACATACTGCCACCATGCTTCTCAAAACACACTTAAATTACACTTCAATATATATATATATATATATATATATATATATATATATATATATATTTGTTGAAGATAAGCATATAGGAACTAAAAGTTCAAATCAGACTCATATCAAATAAGTCAGTACTTTTTGCATGAATAAGACCAAAGTGTTTTCTCACTGTTATTCAATATTACAGCCCAACATTGCATGCATCTGTGTCTTTCTTTGTCATGTTTTGTTCCTGTGGCAATCAATCAGTGTTTGCATTGCCACTTATTTTGTTCATCAATACTGTTTAGCCATGCTTGCTGCCAGCAGTCTAATTTGTCTATCTCTCGTCATTTTCGCAATAGCCGTATAATGGTGCTTATAAATCTTGCGATTAGTCCTTTCTTTCTTTTGAAATAACAAGGGCATAATTCACATACATAATGACAACAGTAAGGCGGATTGCAAAACTAAAACTAAAATAAAGACTGGAGTCTTTCTGGACAACATAGATCTTCAGTTGAGAGAATCTAACTATAATGCAGAACGCCTTCTTGCATACTTCTTAGAAAAGGGTTTGCTAGTACTGGTTATAGTGGCATGTATCAAGTCCTTCTGACTCTGCAAAAGATCTGCACCCCAGTCTCATGCCAATTTGTTTTGGCTTGTAGAATGTAGCCTCAGAATGAAACAATATTCTTAACTGAGTGACAATGCAGATGGAAGGTACACATCTTGCCTCTAAAAGCTTTATTTAAGTAAAGGCAATGAACCTTATTATTGATGCTTAATAACATCCATCCCATTGAAATGTGTTTTATTACTGATGCTATTGTAATGTTGGAATGTGTTTTCTATTGTTTTGGCCAGGTTACAGTATTTGCACTCTTCACATTATTTTATTAATGTTATTAGTGTAGAATTAATATACTTGTATCATCTCCACGTCATACAACAATGTGAAGCCTACAACACACCAGCATGGTTTGTTTTGTCACTGAAGTCAGAATTTGATAGGGTCGGATATGTGAGTGCTGACTGTAATTAGTTTTTTTCCGACTGGTATTTTTGCTTCTAATTAGTTAGTAAATAGGGCGTGACACTGGGAAATACCATGCGCTGTCATCTCAATTTTCTTCCTGCAATTCTGGCCAAATTACCGCTGCTTAGTAAATGAGGCCCTTTGTGTTACTTCTTTATTCTTTAGTGGTATTTCACAGATAACAATGTGATTAGAGCACCATTTCCAGATCCATAGTCGCTGTGGAATCAATTTGACATAGTTGCAGAAGAAAGATGCTGGAATTCTTCTTTACAATGGCAGTAATTGTCTAGATTGCACTTGTCTACTACATAAATATCATTCACCTCCCTGACTGCTTGGGGCTTGGCAAAATTCTTCAGGGATTGAGTCTCTTGTTTTGTTGAGAGATGCAACTGCTACGCTGAGGTCCTACAAGACTATGACTGTGTTTCTACTGGTGAAAAAATAGCTTATAGCAGCAGGGGACAGAAGGGCTGAAAGGAACTGATAAAAAACAGTGTGGTCTGAAGAGAAATTTACCAGTGTTAGAACATTGTGTGCTAATGACCTCACCTCAGGGAACACTGCTGTTATAAACAGATCGAAACGTGAAAAAATAGGTTCCTTACAACTGAAAGAACTGCTGCACTGAAAGATGAAACTAAATGTAATGTCAGCAAAATGTTATGTCTGGAGAATAAAAGCACTTATGGGCAATTTAAATCAGCCGAAGTGGCCAAAATAGAAGATTATTGTATATATTTTTTGTGATTTTTTTAAAATTTACTACAGATTCCTTCTTCACTCTTACAGTTTTGTTAATCAGTAAACTGCCAACAGTTACTGAGACATGTCTGCTGGATTGCATTAACAAAGAAGGATTACTGGAGATTTGTATTACTGTACATGCAAACTACAATGTGAACTTATTTTTGTTTAATTCTGTTGGTTTAAGTATACCTTTCATCAGACTTCGGTGCTATGTGTAACCACTCCCTGGCCTAAGAATTCATGTTGTGTCTCCATAAATTCCCACCGGTCCTAACTGCCTGACATTAGACCCCATGTAAACTGGAACAAGAAATACAGTTATCAGTATAGAATACAAAAAAAAAAAACACATCCACATAAGATTTCCATATGGTACTTAATGTCATTAACTAGTAGCTAATCATTATGTACAGTTCCCCTTACCCAGGCGTATTACTTGATTTAATTCAAATTTTATTGCCTTTTGTGATGGATTTTTATGTCTATAGCACATGATCTTTTGTGAGCTGAAATAAAATGTAGTATTCCTAAAGGTAATACCATACTCTTGAGGTATTGCTCAGCTACTGAAAAAGATGAACAAGAGTGCCATTTTTACATAAAATATGCAAGTGGAAGATTTAGTCGCTTGATGTATATAAATGCTGACTTTTTGTATAACCTTCACTCCTACAAAATCCAATTCTGGCGGTCGACTTGAGCCAAGGCATTTCTCTAGTTTGATATTCTAATTTAAATTGGCATCTATGATTGAGCCTTAAAGTCATACAATATATGGTATTATTATTATTATTATTACTATTATTATTATTATTATTATTATTATTAGTGAAAGTGAAATTTCTAAATAGATAAGAATATGTATGGTAGCAATAACTTAGCTCTGTTTTTTATTTATACTTTTTTATGCCCACATATATTTGTTATATAAAAAAAATAAAAAAAACTGCTCGGAACTATGACCGTTTTAACAACAGCTGAATAATCTGCTCCATTTCTAGGATGATTCACCTACAGATTCATCTATGAAACCATTCATCCAAGCAGCACAATCTGTATAGATGTAAGTAATAACATCCTTTACAGCACTCCATAAAGCAATGCCACTTTTTCATAGATAAAATCACAGCAGTAATGAAGAGTTACAGAAAAATGCAAAGGTTCCAACAAAATAATTTAGTATTTAGGGTTGCCAAATGCTTGAGCAACTATCACGGGCCAATGTGACAAATAGAGTCATTTACCAAGATGCCTTGTTTTCATTTACCAGAAGTATTATTGTGAAACTGTAAAACTGTCATGTTTGAAGGAAATCACAGGATGATCTCCCTGCTTTAACCTCTCTATAAAATGTTTTGCCTTACATGCTGTAAAAAGAGTTTCATTTTACATAAAAAGTGCACTCTCCTCTGCAATCCTTTTTGTCCTTACATTATACCATACCTTGCAGTTATTATTAATTTTATTTTTGTAGTAGCAAATGAGTACTGCAGTTAACATTTAGGCTTGTAGATTCTTCAAATTACTCTCTTTATCGTCATTCGCATATCTTTGGGGAATTATCATTTGATATAGATCTCCATCATTCAGTATTCCATCTTCATATGCGAAGCCTGAAGACCGTGTTTTTTTTTTCAATTCTGTTGCTATGGCAATGTCACATTCAGCTGTATGTCTTTGATCATGCTTGCAAATGGTATATTAGGATTACCAATATTGTATAATAAAGGTCATATCTCTGTTACCCTTGTTTAAAAGCAAAACATTTTGAGAAAATGATATACCTTTCTGGTATTTAAACACTATTAGGAATGCTAGTGATAAAATGAACACAGGTAAAATGTATTCACCTTAGACAAACTACTGTGGAGATAATGAAGATGCTTTCAACCAAATTCT
Source organism: Acipenser oxyrinchus oxyrinchus (assembly GCA_030684275.1). Taxonomy (NCBI): domain Eukaryota; kingdom Metazoa; phylum Chordata; class Actinopteri; order Acipenseriformes; family Acipenseridae; genus Acipenser; species Acipenser oxyrinchus. The sequence goes on along the minus strand of JAGXEW010000331.1, from coordinate 153,294 downwards.
TACTTTACTGTATACACACCTTGTCAACCCTTCATCCCAGCATGTTCAAATTAGCTTATCTCAAAACCTTTTGAAGATCACCTTCATTTTGATATCAAACGCATCCTTTAGAGTAATCCTTCAAATTGTAAATTTTTGGGATAATTGTGCACCACATTATGCCTTCCGAGGATAATAAAATATATACATGTCACCACAATAGCACAGCTCATGATTAATGTCAGAAAAGATTGCTCAGAGGTACACTACGGGTAGCTGGGAGAGGTTTAAAAAAAGGTGCATTTCTTCTGAAAATATTGATTTATCCATATATTCAATTTTTTCAATGTAGTCAGTTTCCAATTTTAGAATGAAACAAGCGTGAGACTGCATATACAATATGTGTTGTCTATTATATTAGTTTCCAGCACTCTGCTTATTACCTGCTGCAGTACAACAACATATGTTTATTGTTTTTCTGTCTTCCATGAGTTGCAAAATGTATTTCATAAAGGCTACCATTATAGCACAGCTCCTATTGACATACAGAATAGACTGCTGAGAGGAGCAAGGGAGCTTTGAGACATGTAGAAAAGGAGTGTAGCTATTAAAATTATTCATTTAGCCCTACATATTACATTTTTTTTAATGTAGTCAATTTCCAACTTTGGAATGAGACAAACATGAAACATGAAGCACTTAAAAAAACAACATTAAAAAGATTAAATAGTAATATATTCCAGCTTTGTGTTGTTTTTTTGGCTTTTTGCTTATGTCACCTTCAGGGGTCATAATCTGTAACAGCAATGCCTTACCTTCTACACGTACTCAGGTTGGATCTGTATTGATATCTTTGTGAAGTCTTTTTTTTTTAAATTTAGTCTTTTAACTGTTAATTTCCAATCTGACTGAAATTACTACTGATATACATTTTGCAACACCAAAAAAAGAAGCAGCTGGTTTTCAGTTTTGAGGGACATTTAAATGTTTCTCCTTATTGTGCCTCACATTGTTTTTTGTATTGATTTATGAGTATTCTATCATTGTAATCTGTTAGTTTTGACATTGTGCACAGCTAAATATTATCCTAAATCTGGGTGTATATTTCAATGCATTGTGGAAGCTGTAGTTTAAAATTGGAATGGACAACTGGGGGCTCAGGCTATTAATTGTCTTTAAACTTAATAGGAACTACTCTAGACGTCAGTGTTTTTTGTTTCACATTGGTATGCATGGGCTCCATTGTTTAGCTTTGTTTGACTTATGTCTAGAGGTCCAGGTAGCACAGCTGGTTGATTGGGTAAGGTTAATCAAAACCAGGGGTGTGCTAACCAGGGTCAGTAAAACCAGCTAGAAGTATTTGGCTTTGTATCCTCTTCATGTAAAATGCAAGGATATGTTTGTGTGTGCACTTGATTCAAGCATGTAGACCTAGAACCCCCCAAAAAACATAAGCAACGTTCTCGTTTACTAATTTCAATGCATGCATGATGAATGAATCTACAGTACCTTAATAAGACCTGCTCACAGAAGCCTTAAATTCAATGCATCTTGCACTAAGACTCCAAGTGGACTGGAGGAAAAGTGATTGCACTCATTAACCAAGGGGGTGTGACTGAAGGTACAAAAGGCGATGTGGCAAAGCAAACTGTTCCTTTGTTATGGTTGTGAGAGAACCGCTGAAGGACTGTAGAGTAACCGTGAGTGTTTCGTGTTTGTTTGTCATTCTAAGTGTACTCGTTTGTCATTGTTAGATGGCTACCACTTTCCCTGAGCTGTTGCTAAAGGCCAGCGCCAACCCGGACAGCACTGCACTACTGTTCACTAATAAATTGTATTTCACCGCTTGCACGTTAGCACTCACTCTGGACTTGTGATCATGTTTCTGTTCTGTGTGTGTTTATTATTTCGGGACTGAACCTCGTGGTTTCACTTTGCAGTACACTTTGCTGTGTAGTGCCCAGGATTATTATGTACGGTCGCCAAATGACCCGGATTATAAAAACAAATAAAGGATTGTTTGGGCCGTGAACTTTGCTGTCTGTCACCTGTTTAAGCATTGCATCACCTCTACACCTGTGCACTGCAAACCACTTTGCCACAGTCCTACAACAAAGTAGAGTTTTCTCTTCACTACATGTACAGTATACAGAAAAGGAAATAATGTTATATACCGTAAAACTTCAAATAATTGCAGAGTCTCAAATAATTCCCTGTCTCCAATATGTGCTGGGTCTGCTAGCAAATATTCTAAATAAAGCGGAGGCGTTTAATTGAAGTTTTACGGTAGTCTATGTTTGCATTCATGTTGGTTGTACACACTGTAGTGTAAACTACACACTGAAGCGTCCCTGTAACATATTTCTGTAGGTTTGTAAAATAAATAAGGTTAGATATTACCACAAGAAACCCCAAAAGAATAACATCCTTCAATTATCAAACATTCCTGACACAAATCTTAGAAACCTGATAATGGGAACCTCATTAAAGCTTGCAACAAAACAAAAACGCTTGCCTTGAATGTGCACTGAAGCCTATTTATACAATGTATCCAGCAAGGCCTAATGGTGTCCTTTCTGTACACACAGAGAATGTGTTTTCATCATTGCTTCACACATTATTTCTCTGTTTATACTTTCTAACAAAGTTGTTTTTTAAAGATGGAAATCAACACTAATGCTTTGTATTATTATTTTCCAAATGTCTTTTGTACAGCGTAATGTATTATTGATTACATTACCTAAATCTTATTATTTCTTTTGATTGGAAGGTGCAATGATTGATAATACATTTCAGCACACCAGCACCAACATTACCATGTTTTGATATCAAGCTTAATCATCTGCAGCCCCCAATGAAACTGCAAGTAACAGGAAACAGTTTACATTCAATAGGGTTACACAATGGGTCCAACTATTAAATAATAAGAAAGGGGCCCTTACAGTATATACTCTACACAGCAGTGATCTGATAATTTACTATTTACACCACTGATGTTAAAACAAAGCTAATAATATGCACTCCCCTAATCCTAAACCTTATTTCTGGCAATTTGACTGAGTTATTGATTCACATGAAAAGAAAGTGCTAGTGCACTTCCTGCTTAACTTATTACAGCTATTTTTGTTTCATCTTGGCATTTTATGTCTTTTCCAAACTTGGGGTCATGAATATATATATCATCTCATGAATATCTCATGTTCGGTATTTGCTTTGAGTGATTATATACACAAAACATTATGTTTTGAGCCAATGTGACACATTATCAACATATTAGGAGGTTTGAGCTGTACTAGGAGGTATACCACATTAAAGTACTCTTTCACCTCTTCGAACCACTGTGTGAAATTAACCAGTACATATACTTTTAAATCAAGCCTAATATTTAATGATTTACTGTATTGAATTTCAATGTAAATATACACTATATATATATATATTTTTAAACAAATATCAAAGACTAGTTGATCCAGTCTTGAGGAGAGTGCAAAGTTTATATAAGGGCTCACTTTTTATTCAGTGTTGCCTTGAGGTGGGTAAAGTGAAAAAGAATTGATGTTTTTGGACATAAAGAACAAAGAAACTGAATTGCAGTGGATGTTAGCACTCATCGCCAACTGGGCAGGTGCAGACAGCACTGTTGAGCTGAAGTGAAAAGAAAATGCCGCTGGGAGCGGAAGAGCAGAATACTAGGCATAAGGGGAGTTCAAATGGAATTTAGATTTATTTCATTCACCTTTATCAAGAGCAAAGTACCTTTTCTGTCAGTTTGACAAGATGCTAAATAGAGAGGTAATTTCGTGGGAGTTTGCTCCCCCTGCCCCACTTCACTTCATACATGAAGACTTCATTAGGTTCAAACTGGTAGTCACAAAATGACAGGCCTGGATAGGTTTTAATTAATTACGTCCTGCATCATAAAGTACAGAAAATCAAACACCAGGAGTAAAGGAGTGAGGCTCACACAAGGCTAATAAGTATTATTGTGTATTTATTAATGGAAAAAGTTTCTTCCTGATCAATTAATTCTCTTAATGACAACAAAAATAATAATCACACCACTAAATGCAGTGTCAGGTGTGTTCACTGTATATTTTCGACCCCGCTTGGGACGCAAAACTCCTGTCACGTCTTCTTTAATTGGAGCATGTAGTATGTTTAGAATATGCAGTATGAAAAGTTCAATTATTCATTGAGAAGACATTATATACCATATGTTTTGTGGGGGGGGGGGGGTGGCTCTTATGATGCAACACAATGAATTCTGTAATTGGCTATCAAGTAGCCTATTGGATTACTGCCAATGTCAGGCAATCTTGACATTCTTTGTCTTTTGGCAGTATAATCACTGGAAGTTAGCTCAGACAGCTTTATTGTAATAATAATAATAATAATAATAATAATAATAATAATAATAATAATAATAATAATAATAATAAAAGTATAAAGTGTATAAAGAGACTTTTTATTAACACAATCATTTGTAAATGTATATAAAAGTAGGTAGAGATTAACTTTGTTGGATATACTAATAAGGCAGGTTAGGCACACACAGAAAACATTTGAATTGCAATCCCTCCCAAAATCTAAGTGCAATTATCATGTGTACCTTTATTCATATTGAAAGCCAATGTGCAGCACCAGCTTTTTAAATGCTCTATGTTTGCCTGCTGTTATGAAAATGCAAACAAATGGACCATAAAACATAAAGCAAAGCAACAATACATATCACATAAAGTTTACTTTGGCTTCTCCACTTAGAATGCCAATTACAGAAACGATTTATTCATGTTAGCAATGATTGATTTATGTCACCAATAATACCCAGAAATACACAGAGCCCTCAAGTTCAGTTGGAAAATACTATTCTAAATACATTTTATATTAGTAATACAAAACCTTGCCAATGAAAACATATACATCAAAACATACATAGAACACATAAAACATGTTATTACATTGCATTTCAATTTCATAACTGCCATTATTGATTTACAGTGTGTCACTCACTGAAATGGTCCAAGCTGGCAGAAAACTAGATGTGTTGCAGAAAGAAAAAAAAAAGAATCTCAAACTGTACTTAAAAGCAGCCAGCAAAGTACCAAAACAGGGATTTTCTATTCTTTTATCAGCAAATTGGGTTATATGAAATCATCACTAAATTGAACTAGGCATCTCTCAACAACTACAACAAAAAGTTGCAATAAACACTGTTGAAAATGTAGAAAACATGGCCTGGTAATGTAAACAGAAGGTACATGACCGTGTTCTGAGGTAAAGTTTGCAGTTTTTATAAGACAACCTGATTCTGCGTCCTGTACCTGTACCAATGTTGTATGGTACATTTTACAAGGACATTTTGTTTTGAACATCTCACCAGTTATTGCCTTCTCTGCAAATGCAAGCTAGTGCTCTAACCACTCAAATGCATTTCCCCAGGTAACTACTGAAGGTGATTCTAGGGGCATTCTAAAAAAGAACAATAATGTACACTAATTTATAGTTTATGTGTTGCCTTTGTGGTACATGTTTAGTCATTTGGTACTATTATACTTATAATATTTTCTCCTAGGCACTACAGAAGCAATTGTATGGAGCCTGACCATAGAGTTTAAAAAAACTGAGCAGTATGCCCTACATTAAGAATTCATAACATTGCATGCTTTATATATGAGACTGTAGTTTCTAAACACCACATAGGCTTTCTTGGGCTGCCCACTGTGTGATCTGAAAAGCTAAAGCTAACAAAGATAAAAGCATTTTAGATTTTTTATTTTTGTTCACACACAGCAGTGCGGTGTGCTGGCAAGGAGTTAAGAGCGCAGAGGGAGGTCAGCTGACTTTCACCCTTCCTGAAATGAATACCTTTTTTTTCCTCCCAGATTTTAAAGAGAGTATCTCTACAATATCAATTGGATTGGGACTAGTGTTTTCAGGAGTGTGGAAAAAAAAAACACTGTATACATATGACCTACACAGTTGTATGGTCACAATATTTTTCCCAAGGTTTAAATATGGGTGCACCAGCAGTAGGCTCTGCAGCCATAGATTTTGAACATCAGTTGTTATATGTCATATGCATTTATTCCAATTAGGCTGATGAGTATATTTGTAATTGTTTTCTTTAAGGGAAAAAAATTTGATTTAAGAAAGTAGAAGTCACAAATCACAATGGCAATAATGAGTTACCCTCCTATTGTAACTAATAATTATCCAATAGGTCAGCAGGCCAGCTAGGGATAGGCTGGTTAGTGGATGAATAACTTAGCCAGAGGCTCAACTGTTGTAGCTGTATGATATATATTTGAGCATACATGGCATAACAGGTTCCAGGTGGAATAATAATAATAATAATAATAATAATAATAATAATAATAATAATAATAATAATAATTGGGTTATGACAGATGGAACAATACCAAGGTTGAATTAGAATCAGTGGCCTTCTGTATATATGCAACACATGGAATTCAAATGCCATCAACCTCACTGTAAAATACATTTCAAATTGAAACCTCACTCATTTACTGGTACTCCAATTTGTCAACTGGCCAGTCTCATGTCACATGTACAGATTTTTAACCTTTTTTATTGCTGTGTAAACACCTTGCTCAAGAGGGATCAGGGATAAGTTTCATTTGGAAAAGCCTATAAAGGATTCAATGGCCTTAATGTTATATCTTCTATCACAAAGGACTGACACTATAACACCAATTTGTAAGGCTGGGATTTATATCACATCTGGTTGATCTGAAGTTTGTTGTGGTAGGGAGTGTGCAGAATGAATCTGTATTCAGTGCACACACCATTGGCAGATTTCAGGAGTAAATGGAAAAGTGACATCAAATGTCAACTCCTGCTCCTGGTAGAAGTGAAGAATATTTCTGTCAGACAGCTGTAAAGTAAGCTGTGCTTCATAGTATTTTTTACTTCATGTATAATTCACTTATAGCAGTAACCATCAGTCAAACACTACTTTTTGGCCATTAAGGTTTTAACAGTCTTTGTGCTTTACATTAATAATGTACTTCTTGGAAAAAAAGATAAGCTTACTGTACTTCTAAGCTCCTAAGTGATTACATGGCTTCATTTATTATTATTTGTTTATTTAGCAGACCCCTTTATCCAAGGCGACTTACAGAGACTAGGGTGTGTGAACCATGCATCAGCTGCAGAGTCACTTACAACTACATCTCACCCGAAAGACGGAGCACAAGGAGGTTAAGTGACTTGCTCAGGGTCACACATTGCAAGTTATAATTGTAGATGAAACAGGCAGAAGTTGGGTACAAAACGTCTCAACGGTGACTATATAAAGAGATGTGTAACTGAAGATACAATATAACACCACTGGCAAGAAAATGTTGTTGTAAATAATACACATTGGCAGCTTATAATGAAAAAAATACCTAATCTCAGCTCTGAACATGCTTAAAGTTTACTATCAAAACTACTCACAGATACATTTGCATAATTCTCTTTTTTTCAAAGCTATTGCACACGAGACCATGGCAGAATGTCTGCCTGATTTTAGGGACTTTAAAAAGTGCCATATGTTAGCAGTCAACCGTATAGTTAATCTTCAATATCCTACCAAAGCTCCAATTATATTTCCATTGAGAAAGACCTGACGTTTTAATCACAACTGGTTTTAATTGCAAATCCAGCAATGGGGAGCTTGAAAAATTTACCGTAAAGTTAAGCTCTGATTTTTACTACGGGCTCAGATTCAGGTCTTAGCCAAGATCCTAGTCATTCCTATGTGCCTGAGCCATATTTACTTTATTATAACTGGAGGAATTATAAGTCCTTTTTCTTCTTTTTCTTCTCTTGTTATTTGTCAAATGCTTTCATTCTCTTAGTTGATCAAATGTAATTCACCTTACCTCAGCACTGTAGGTACAAGATGTACCTAGTTATAGATATGGGGTTAGCCCCAAGGTATAGCAGGGATATAAGCTTGCACAATTCATCAGTGGTATGACAGATGCAGAACCAAAGTTATTTTAAGTTAGTATGAGGTACTGTTGTACAGCTGCACGAAGGGACCCACTGATCTACTAACTCCAACCATGCAAAGAAAGAGATGTTTCAAATCTGGAACAATCAAGCTACACAATGACCTTTCAGTTCTATTGGCCCCACCAATGGGTGGACTACATTCATAACAACAAACCTATTCTAGTGTTTTCCCATATGATATGAACCATATTAAAAAAAAACACAACATATTTGTGAGTCAATTAAAATAAACATCAGGGTTTCTTTTTTTTCTTTTTTTTCTTTTTTTTTTTTTTTGCACATGATTGTGGCAAATTAACAAATCACTTTTTACTTGAACCAAGCCTTATTCAACAACAATTCGTTTTACCTTTTTCTTTTTGGAGGGAGAGTTCTTTATTTTATTAAAACATGCTTTAGGTTAAGTAACTTTTTAAATTTTTTTTAAATATGTATCATACAGGCAAAGCTTCAGACTCTTGCGCTCAGCGCATCAGCTCTACCTGTGTTTTAGAGCTGCTGATTGGCTACATTCAGTACTAAAGACTGGGGCGTTCTCGTTGTGGCTGACAAATTACAAAATAAAAGCATCCAAGGAAATTGTTAACATTTTAAATGTACATGATTTCATTTACTTTCTGACATTGTTAGACTACTGTATAATTATGTATAATTATGAAAAAGCTGAGTGGTCTAATTTTTCTTATCACCTGTAATGGTGGCGAAATTCACTTTTAAAAGCTATTGAATCAAACACGCTTTGATCTTTTAGAATGTGATGAGGCAAAAAAAGTTCCAACCCATGCGGTAGTGTAAAAATTCCTGCATGGTCATGTAATGACTAACAACCAATCAGATATATTATACTGTTTATAGTATGATATGTAAACAGTTATAATGGATCGCCACTTAGCAGATGATAAGTTAATAATATTAACTGACATCAGCACCAGTCACTCTTTAGTGGTTCACCTTCAGGCATTGTATGTCCATTCAGTTAAATTCATTGGACTAAATTACAGGTACGCAGACAAGTCAAGCAAAACTACAGGCTTTATACATTACCAACTGCATTGTGACAGTATGATATAAGCAATTTGCTTTCAACCTGTTAAAAAGTTTAAAACTTAAATTTCCCCCCAGAATTGCTTGAGTTGCAACTGCTTAGTTATTTCCCCCTGAGTAGACTGGACCCTGCAAAAGGCTGTCAAACCATGTTATGATGTCTGAGTGAGCTGTTTGTGATAAATGTTAGTAGGTCACCATGTTTTAACATTTGTCTTGAACATTGCGGGTGTGTGATAATGCTGCCAGGCAATCATGGAATTGGCAATAAGTTCCATGGTACCAATGTGGCACCTGTACTGTACCTTGTGTAGGAGTGATGATTTGCAATTAGTTCCTAAAATATCTTAAACTGAGACAGCATCTTTTTCAGACAGGCTGATACAGTGAAAAGAAATACTTAATTACAAGTCTAGCCTTTGTTGTTATTAATTAGTTATACTGTACAATGCACAGGTAAAAGCAACATTATTTCCTTGAGGGGCAGATTTCACCATTGTTTGCACTGTCAGCATGTAAATAAACATAATAGACAGTATTATAAGAGGTTGGTTAGTAGCTTGATGGATACCCTTTCATTCTGACTTTAATTAAAAACATTCCCTGTAGAACACTACAGTGGGAGGTGGAATCTAGAATGTATAAAGATGCCATTAAAAGAATGGTTCCATTTTATGAAGTCCTCTGAAATAGTTAAATGCGAAATGACCTGAATAAAACTTGACAAAGCAATACTAACTGAATCAAATATGTATATGCCAATAGGAATGCCCGAAGTGCTGGGAATAGTATTGCAAAATAAATAGCCCCATTCTTGCTGCTCAATTTGGATTAAGCCCATTGATAAATAAATAATCGTGTCATAACTGCAGCCATCAGAGCTCAGGACACATCATCTCGAGCTATCAAAATCTTCCAAGTTAGTAGCCAAAATGATTGACATAGAGCTGAAGTTTCATGATCTCAAACTCCTCTGAGCAGACTTTATGGCAGCTAGAAGAGCAAAAACATTTTATAACAACCACAGCTCTCAGAAATTACTAAAAGTAGCTATCCCCCTGCACTGCAGCTGCCAGCTCTGCTTAGTTATATTCTAGACCTATCCCAACTCATCCCAGACAAGCTCAATGGGTTTTAAGTCAAGTGAAAACTAGACCAGGATGGCACATCATAAAGCGACACCATAGATTTTAGAAAATGCAAACTACTTTTTAGGACAATTTGGACAGTTGTAAAGTTTAGGATTTTTGTCAGGTTGCAGTGTTTTTTTTTGTTTTGTTTTTTCCACTAATTGTATTTCAATGAATAGAAACATCTGGCAACTCAGTTTATACAATCAGCTCTAATTCTGAGTGTCTGTGATAACATTAACGGTATACTCTAGAGAATGAAACATTAAATGTTCTTTGCAGCTGGCAGTTGTATGGATAAGCCTGGTTACCTTTCAAATACCGCTGTGATGCAGCTACATTTTATATACAAAAGCTATATATATAGATATATATTAAAAAAATAAGAAAAGTTTTTGGTTTCACAAAACTTGTAATATCAGTTATTTATAAATAGCAACAATATTTTATGATTTTAAAGCATAAAAGGATGAAAACATTTATTAAGGCAAGGTGCTACAGTATTTCCACTATAGGATTCAGTAACTCAGAATTATGATAGGGCTGTGTACTTCATTACGTTAGTTCAAAGCAAGTGGCGGTACAGTAGATTTTATTAAGGCTAGATAACTGCAATGCGTTAGACTATATAACATGTATGATTACATAGCAATTGCATTGTAAATACACAGCCACATGATGCAACTGCCAACACTTTTTAAAATTCTTTTGCTTTCAGCTTGTTGTTGCAATTCCATATGTACATGTTGTTTTATTACAGTGTAGTTATAGAGACACTTGCTGAAAAGTGTTGCACCTAAATATATACCTTTATTAGATTTAACTTTGCAATCTATAGACAGTATTGTTTAACGAATATTTATGAAATTGCTTTTCATCAATCTCTAAGTATCTCTAATTGGAACATGTCTTGCATTTAATTTTCATAGACAGGTATCTAGTATGAGAGAAAGACCTACTCAAAATACTATATTTTAATATTACTATATGAGCAAGATTCCCATTGCCATTATACATAACACATTATAGTTGTATGGAAGCAGCATACTTCTGGGTAATATGGGATAGAGATACTTGTATAAAACTAAGGATTTACAGCTAAAGAAACATATTTTGTATAGTTTTAAACACATTGACATCTGTCTATCCATCAGGAATCCACCTGTCTCCTTATTATTATTATTATTTATTTTTTTAACGTTCTTAGAGTGTTAACAGTGCCACCAGCTGCCAAATATAGTAATTGCACTGAATTGTGCTCTTATGCCACATGTACCGAATCAAAGAAAGTGTCAATTCTTTTTACCTAAATCCACAGATATGATAATGATACTGTATATATGTACATAATTTTGCAAGCGACATGAGAACAGAATTATTAATGAAGGTTGCTGGCAGGGCATTTTTGTTTTCTTGCAAATGTCATCAAATCCATCAATAACATACATTTTTTATATTTTGCAGACCATCATCCATCAACAAGAGGAATAGAAGATTATTTTTAAAGTAGAAAGCTTTAAGTGCCCTGGGCATATAACAGCATTTATTTTATCACCTTTTATTGTGTGCTCACTTGGCATTTTATTGCTGTGGTATTCTTGATGTTTCAAGGCCTACATTGAAATTAACAAAATCAATGTAAACAAAACACAAACAATCTGAACAATCTGATTGGCTGCTAGTCTTCGACTGTATAGCACAAGGTAATCTAACATGTTCCTGAATTTTTCATTATTTTCGAACATGGCTTTCTACTTTTAAGATATTCTGTTATAAACTATTGTGTCAGCTTTTTGCTGCCAGTTTTGGAAATGCAATGATGACTTGTGACTCCTAGCTGCAGAAACATTAAAACCTTGTAGACTTTCTCTAGAAGGGTGACTGGGAGCTGCAGCCCAAGAAAGGGAACATCACGTGTGTGGCCAGCTAATAGTATCTTAAATCCAAAAGCACATACAGTATACTATTAAATTGTAAAATGCACAGTAACATCTTCCTGGTCAAATCTATTAGGATCAAAGTATACCTGACTAAACATTAAACATTCACATCAGAATGCATTACCATAATTGTTTGAATCATGTAGAACGGTAAGAGATGGTCTTGTAAGAAGTTACACATTATGTAATGGTTAACCTTTATACCCCAGAATGAAAATTTGAATATTCTTGATAAATAAAGTTTGGATTTTCACAGATAAGCATAAGTCTTAAAGATGTTGTGCTGCTTGAATTCCCATCTTTGCATAACTCTTGCATTTTCACTAGTTTGCATAAACAATTAGAAAATCAATATATCAGGTTTTTCTTGGCTGGATTACTCCTAATGTGTTTATTTTGAAAGGTTTTAGAAATTATTTTTACAATTAGCCTATAAAACCATTTGAATGATAAGACACTGTGCACTGCAGGATAAGCTGACTTTTCTTATATGTCATTTGCACATTATATAATAATATAATTTCATTGTGTAATTATTATTTTACGCCCTATAAATAAAATTTGTCAATATTAGGGCTGATGGTCAGGTCTTCACTGTTGCTTCTCTAAGTCGATTTTCATCATTAACTTTCATAGCAGTGTTGTGCTATACAATATGATTTACCTTTTTTTTTTTTTTTTAAAGTTGACCTTTATGTAATTGAGATTTTCAACAGCAATACAATATATGATGTTCAAACTTCTTTTAAAGGTGCATATAGTAAAAACTAGGTGTGTGCCCGAGTACGAGTATGGCCGAACATGGTATTCGTACAAGTATAGCCATTTTTTTTTTTCAGGTGAGAAAAATAAATATGTACAAAAATGTGATGAATCAGCTCCTGGCTCCAAAAGGGCAGAGATGACTGTCAATTAGGTAAAGAGACAGAGAGCCAATCCAGAGGAAGAAGGAGGAGGGACCTGTCTGACAGTCTCTGACACCGTGAACTAAGCATCGTTCTGTGTTGCACGAGGGAGTGAGGAGGGCTGAAGGACACGATCTTCGGCTCAGAATCAGACTCTATTCAGATATATATTACTTTCACATTGAAAAAGGGATTTCCTAACAACTTTTCTACGAGTATTGGTTTCTGGGTACAAGTCAACCTTTCTGGTTAGGTATCACTGATTCACATGGCTGGCTGACATTCCCCAAATGCCAAGGGTTAATAAGCATGCAATGTGGTGGGCTGACACATACTTTACTTTAGTGCCTGTCCCTGCACAACAAAAGGTTGACAGTTGAATTACCAGACTATCAATAGTAACTAACTGTTTACTGGTTTGGTGTTGTAAACAACTGTCCTCTTGGGATGTAGAACTTAGATTATCAAAGTCGGTTTACTTTCACATCAGCCTGATTCATACAGTAGTTGCCCACCCTATGGTTTTACCTTTGGGGAGGAAATGTCTTAGCCATATTTGAATTCTTCGATGGGTAACATTCAACAGTATTTCCTTTGTAGTCACATCAAACATCAAGAGAAAGGATTTGCCAGTGTAATACCATGTATTCCCTCCGGATGCTTAGGGCACTGAAGCGATGTGGAGTTTTACAATATTAGTTATGGCATCTAGACAGCAAGAAAGATCTGAGCCTTTTTAATTTTGATGACAGTTCACAGAACGAGTCTCGGTGAGTGGCATTGAATCTTGTTTTTTTTTTTTTAATCCAGAAACTGAGGTGATCTAGAGATGTGAAACAGGGTCAGCAGTAGAGCAGTGAAAAACATAGTTTTGAGGTTGTTTCATCTTTAGCGTCATGGAATATTTAGCCCTTTGTGGTCCTATGTCGGACCAGGTCCAACATTACAATTCTTTTTTCTGGTCCGATGTCAGATCCTGTCCGACATCATCAAAACGGCGTCAGTCACAAACAAGATAGCTGCTTCCGCATCCAGCGCTCAAAGAAAATCGGACATTTCCCAAGCTTTTTGAGATGTTACAGTAATAAAATAATGACTTGGATAGCATTATTGAGGAGTTTGGTCATAAATCGAGTGATCAGGAGATGATTTATCAATATGTACTACTATGAAGAGATATGTGATAAATACAGTGAACAAGGAGTGGATGGCTGTAAAGTTTGAGTGAATCATTTAGCTTGATAAATTCAGCTTTTAGATACTAAAGCCTTTGTTGCTGAAACCAGAAAGTTTTATATAGCGTGTTAATGTGTTTAATCAAAAAGTATGCAAATGACTTGCTTTTACATAATGTCAGATAATGTGTGAGCAATTCTCTTCTCTTAGTGTCTTTCCATGCAATGTAATCTTTTTAATATGTGCAATGAAAGAACGCATGAACCACAGGTCATTTCCAGTATGCTAATTGAAATAATTCACAGTGGGATTTTTTGCTATCGTATTCATTGCACATTAAGCGTATCAGTGATATAATTTTACCTGTTGAGTAACAGAAATTGTTAATGACTCAAAGTGAATAATGAAGTTTCAAATGCAAGCTGGGGTCTGAGTGTCTTGAACTAAACACTAAGCTGTAGAGAAATTATCTGGTTGTTGAAAAAAGAAAAAAGGGGGGCAGAGTTACTGCTGCTTCATGGGAAACCAGATATAAACTCTTTGCATTTGGGCTGCATCCATTACTGTGCCATGGAACGGAAGTGTACGTACAGCACATATCAGAATCAGTAAGCAACTGCCTGGGGCTTTTGATTCAACAACCCATGTCATTCAACATGTGCTGATACAAAATAGGGCTTATAGGTTGCAACCTACACATCTCCTTGCATGAGACTTGAAGGGAAGAGTCCTGTAGTGTTAATGGCTGTGTCACACTGTTAACAGTCGTCAAAGCTCATCCTTCCTAGTCTAATCCATAACAGCTGCTTTTCCAAAATATGGTTCAGTACTTCTCAAAAATGTTTTTTTTTAACTCCCTTATTACAGATCAATTAAGATATTAATATGATTTTAGTTGCATCAGATTTTTATGGTTGGAAATTACATAATAAAATAATCTCTACACTGTAATAACATAGCAATTACAGTACACATAATGACACCATATTTACCAATGTGGTTATTGGTTTTACAATGTAATTGTATGCAAACACAAATATAATTACACTTTAATTACAAAATAATACACTTAATAGTTTAAAAACATACTTAGAACCTTAAATTTCTGACTTACTGTATGAAATACTGTATCAGCAACAAAACAAGACAATTTTTTAATTAAGGAGTGTATTTTTAAATGAATAATACATTCATTTATAAAATACTCTATTATGAAATATTTCCATTTCATTTACATTTTTACTAACTTATCATTGCACAAACATGTTAGCCCCAGAGATTTATGTAATTGGCTTTTTAGCAGTTAAAAGAAACTAGACAAAAACTGTGCTTATGTTCTAAACGACTTAAATATACTGATTTTGATTTTTCTTCCAATTCAATTAATCCTCTTCTCTGGAGCAATATCTTTGAGGATTTGAACATTTGCCCAGCAAAAGACAATCTTCTTGTGACCTTGTTGGTAAACTGCTGTACTGCAATAGTACTTCACTAAGCTGATGTTTTTTTTTAAGGGAAATGCATTTGATATGTTCAGAGGCCCAGTGCAATCATTAAAAAAAAAAGGTTTTTAATAGTTTAATATTGTTTGTAAAGGTTCTAGACATTCGTAGAATTAATGTTAAAATCTCAAGGTTATGGTGATAATAAGTACTGTTTGCTACCATCTCATACACTTCCCACCCCCCCAAGATTTAAAATACATGGATATTGTTCTACTAACTCCTACACAAGGAAGAGTGACCTTACTCAGTCATGGATAATCATCACAACCCATAAAATAACGCTTGCTCATCAGGCTACAGTACGACGACTGCGTGCCGGGGTACCTGCGCCCACCACTGCCACCAATGTGGCGGTGCCAAGAAGGACGCAAGGCAAGGTTTCAAGGCTAAACTTTTTATTTGTTTTAGCTTCAATTATTGCTTAACAAAGCTGCTGTCAGCCACAGCTCATGTGTCTACTAGTCGTACTGAAAAGGAGCTAAAGAGAGAAAGAGCTAGAGAGAGAAAGAGCTAAAGAGAAGAAAGAGCTGACAAATATAAGTGTGAGCTGTGGCTGACAGCAGCTTTGCTAAGCAATAATTGAAGCTAAAACAAAGTTTAGCCTTGAAACCTTGCCTTGCATCCTTCTTGACACGGCCACAATGTTTGGTTACTTGTAAAACAATGTATTGGTTTTTAATTACAGAGTCTGTCACAACGGTCTGCATAATGCATGAACCACCACAATGTATTATCTCCAAAATCGTCAATGTCAGTCATGGTGACAGCTCCAATTTTGTGTGTTCACAATCCCAACAGAGATAAGGAAAATAAAAGGACATACTGTACATAAAGCAAGTCTGCAAAAAATCAACTTTAAAAACGTTATCTGTTTGACCTTTAATTTGTTGCAAGACCCTTTCCTATAACTACCTGACATCTAGTTAGAAATAGTCTATCACAAATAATAAATAGTTTCTGTGATGCACTGCAAAGGATTTCATTTTATAATGACACATTGGTGAATTAGCACATAATCACATTACCTTATTTTTTCTGGTGTACTCGTATTACAATATTTATGCAGTAGGAGTCATTTTAGTGCTTCTAACAGACGCCAGATAAATTAGAAATTTTAATAAGTACAATTAGTTTTTTTTTTGTTTTTTTTTAACAATCCCCCCAGGTAGATTTGTCTTGAATTCACCTTTACAGCACCTGGTGCAAACAATGTCAGCCACGCTAACAAAAAATAAATAAAAATAAAAAGTCTAGAAAAACAAAATCAAAAACTTGCATCACTGGTGCGTATCAGGATTATACCCCAATCAACCCCAAGCTGATCTTGTCTATGTGACTTAATTTTAAGAGTACATAGAACTTTTGCACAGTAACAAAATATTCATTGAAAACTAGCCTACAGAAATGATGAACTTTCCCTCTTAGTATGTATAAAAGAAGCTTTAAATCAGTGATGTACATCCTAAGCTTGTTGCCTTTAGTGATTATTTTCTTCTTTTTTAAATCCTTTTATCTTCATTTTATTTCATGAGCCAAGCGCAGTATAAGCAGCTGGAGGCTGACTAATGCCACGAGTCTGAGGAAGACCTCCTGTTATCTGTATGTGCCACTTTGTTGTCTGCAGCTAATTAAACTTGAACTGGGAGCTTTATTAACTTGCTGTGGGGGATAAAAGCCAGTTTAAAATGAGCAAAGAGGCATGGATCACTATAAAACAAACTGTTGAAACTGCACACATCTGACAAATTGATATCCAATGTTTTGTTGTTGTTTGCTGTAGGTGTTACAAACACAATAGAAAGCAATCATAACACTAAAATAAGGAATAATGTACTCCCAACTGTACATATCCATATGAAATGTGCACCATCAAAGCCTTGCAATTGTTTGTTGTCCAGCCACTTTTGAGAATTTGTATATCTATACATGGTAAATAAAACTCACTGGGCTAAATGTTCAAACGCTATTTACTCCAATTTGTCATTAGCACTTTTTTTTTAGAAAGGAGAAACACAACCAAACCAGAAATAAGCAACAAAGAGGTTTAATTCAGGGGCTTGAATGACATTTTCAGTAACGAGCTTTGAGAATCTAGCCCATTATGTGTGCACCTTCATTTGTAATTAAAACAAACACAGAAGGGCCAGCCTTAAGGCAAGGTGAGTGAGACGGCTGCCTAGGGCCTCCACCCTGTATGGGGCCCCCACTAAACTGAGATTTAATGTGTTTGTTACATGCAAGCAAAACACTCAGGGGTGCACATTTGGCGGTATGGTGCTAGATTCTAGCACTAGGATACTTCATATAGCACCAGCAACATTAAATTCTGGCACCAGTAGACATGTTTAATTTAAAAAATATATATATTTTATTCCTTTAAACCAAATCAGTTGTTGCAGCTAATGTAAATTTAATCCATTAATTCAAAGCTGAATTCAATTTGGTGTTAAGAGATTATATACATATATATATATATATATATATATATATATATATATATATATATATATATATATATATATATATATATATATATATATATATATATACACAGTATATATATATTGTAAACCAGCTGCACTCACCACGGTTTGTTGCCCCTTTAAAATGCAGGACCCAGCACATAGAAATTGATTTTTACGTGCTGACACTCTATTTTTTTTAACCTAGGTCGACACAAGCCCTATTTTTTTTTTATTATTTCTTAGCAGACACCCTTATCCAGGGCAACTTACAATTGTTACAATATATCACATTAATTTTACATACAATTACCCATTTATACAGTTTACTGGAGCAACTGAGGTAAAGTACCTTGCTCAAGGGTACAGCAACAGTGTCCCCCACCAGGGATTGAACCCACAACCCTCCTGTCAAGAGTGCAGAGCCCTAACCACTACTCCACACTGCTATTTAAAACACAAACTGGAACACTAAGCTAATAATCGGACAGCTAAGCTGTTTACCGGCGAAAAACCAAGCAAAAAAAAAAGTTTTACATGGCACAACACGGTTTTTCCACACTACCTTTGTTCAAATGTTATAGCTATACACATGCACACAGTCGGGCTTCTTCACACACACAGCAGCCCTGAAGAGACTGGCTGCTTTCTTTAAATACCCTGCACCTGGCTCTAATTTACAATAATAGACAGGTGCAGGGGATAATTAAACAATAATACAATTAAACAAATTAAGGCTTTTCAGCCTGTGACCTTCTGGGAGGTGTAGTCCTTTGGTCCCCAGGACTACACTTTCTCACTATATATATATATATATATATATATATATATATATATATATATATATATATATATACTGT
>JAGXEW010000331.1:111672-133771 GCA_030684275.1 Acipenser oxyrinchus oxyrinchus | reverse complement strand
ATATATATATATATATATATATATATATATATATATATATATATATATATATATATACAGTACTGTGCAAAAGTTTTAGGCAGGTGTGAAAAAATGCTGTAAAGTAAGAATGCTTTCAAAAATAGACATGTTAATAGATTATATTTATCAATTAACTAAATGCAAAGTGAGTGAACAGAAGAAAAATCTAAATCAAATCCATATTTTGGGGTGACCACCCTTTGCCTTCAAAACAGCATCAATTCTTCTAGGTACACTTGCACAAAGTCAGGGATTTTGTAGGCAAATAGTCAGGTGTATGATTAAACAATTATACCAAACAGGTGCTAATGATCATCAATTCAATATGTAGGTTGAAACACAATCATTAACTGAAACAGAAACAGCTGTGTAGGAGGAATAAAACTGGGTGAGGAACAGCCAAACTCAGCTAACAAGGTGAGGTTGCTGAAGACAGTTTACTGTCAAAAGTCATACACCATGGCAAGACTGAGCACAGCAACAAGACACAAGGTAGTTATACTGCATCAGCAAGGTCTCTCCTAGGCAGAAATTTCAAGGCAGACAGGGGTTTCCAGATGTGCTGTCCAAGCTCTTTTGAAGAAGCACAAAGAAACGGGCAACGTTGAGGTCCGTAGACGCAGTGGTCGGCCAAGGAAACTTAATGCAGCAGATGAAAGACACATCATGCTTACTTCCCTTCGCAATCGGAAGATGTCCAGCAGTGCCATCGGCTCAGAACTGACAGAAAGCAGTGGGACCCTGGTACACCCATCTACTGTCCGGAGAAGTCTGGTCAGAAGTGGCCTTCATGGAAGACTTGGCCAAAAGCCATACCTCCGGCGTGGAAACAAGGCCAAGCGACTCAACTATGCACGAAAACACAGGAACTGGGGTGCAGAAAAATGGCAGCAGGTGCTCTGGAGTGATGAATCCAAATTTGAAATATTTGGCTGTAGCAGAAGGCAGTTTGTTGGCCGAAGGGCTGGAGAGCGTGCACGAATGAGTGTCTGCAGGCAACAGTGAAGCATGGTGGAGGTTCCTTGCAAGTTTGGGGCTGCATTTCTGCAAATGGAGTTGGGGATTTGGTCAGAATTAATGGTCTCCTCAATGCTGAGAAGTACAGGCAGATACTTATCCATCATGCAATACCATCAGGGAGGCATCTGATTGGCCCCAAATTTATTCTGCAGCATGACAACAACCCCAAACATACAGCGAAAGTCATTAAGAACTATCTTCAGCGTAAAGAAGAACAAGGAGTCCTGGAAGTGATGGTATGGCCCCCACAGAGCCCTGATCTCAACATCATCGAGTCTGTCTGGGATTACATGAAGAGAGAGAAGCAACTGAGGCTGCCTATATCCACAGAAGAACTGTGGTTAGTTCTCCAAGATGTTTGGGCCAACCTACCTGCCGAGTTCCTTCAAAAACTGTGTGCAAGTGTACCTAGAAGAATTGATGCTTGATGCTGTTTTGAAGGCAAAGGGTGGTCACACCAAATATGGATTTGATTTAGATTTTTCTTCTGTTCACTCACTTTGCATTTAGTTAATTGATAAATATAATCTATTAACATGTCTATTTTTGAAAGCATTCTTACTTTACAGCATTTTTTCACACCTGCCTAAAACTTTTGCACAGTACTGTATATATATATGATAGGGCGCACCCATACGTTTCACACATTTACAGTACTGCCAAAAATAACCTGATGTTTATTTTACATTTTCACAGGCATGTCTGCAAATACAGCTTTTGATGCATGTTGCATCTGCAGGCTAGTAGCCTTGTACTATGCAAAGCTCTGTTGTGTGACAAGCCAGCTTGATAGTGTTGCTCTGGGATTTATAAGTTTCAATCAAGCAAAAAAAAAAATATTTGTAATAATAGAAAGCTTATACTTCATACCTGTGTGAAGTAATTCATTCCAAACTGAGTCATTTTATTATAAGTACATATCCAATTCATATCGGATTTAATATGGACGGACATTAAAATAATAAACAAAATTAAAGTGCTTAGCAATAAATTCGTTGTAGTAATTTTAAAGTATCAGTATTTTCTTTTTTTTTTTTAAATTTGCAAGGCAATGCAAGTGGTATTGAGTTCACACATGTTTATCAAGATCCGTGTGTTTGCAAAAAGTGTCAGTTTGGCATGCTCTATAACTCAAGACAGCTGAAGAAACATACATACTTGAGATGTCGTGGGAATGATGTTGGTAATAAACTGGTCTGCTGCTTCATTGCATACTTTTGTAATGAAGTTTGTTGCCTTCAACATGATTCCTTCTGAGTGCTGTGACATTTATCCATATACCTCATCTAAAGCATATAGTTGCCTATGCTGTCCAAAAATAGACATGCTGAATAGCTGTGTTAACATTATGTTCTGGTCAGGTAGAATAAACATGCACGATGCCCAGTTTTCTGAATGTGTGTTTGTTTTTTTTTTCCCACGGGCAGCACCCGTAACGAAAGAGGCAGGTCAAAACAAGCAAATCATTCACAAATACACTTTTTATTTATTTTTACATTTATTATAATTATATAATTTATTATAATTATACTTCGCCTTTGCAATATAGCTTAAAAATAGGGCCCTATTTTTTATATGGCCTTTAGTCAATACTACATTAAGTCAATTAATTATAGGAAGTATAGCTTCTTAATAGCACAAAGAATTTTGAAAAGAGTTAATAGCACACACTGGAATCAGTATGTTTATGCTGATAAGCATCCAGTGCTAAGAGGGCCTAAGGCCAGGTCCACACACGAGCGATCAGTTGCACAACTTGGTTGGCAACTGGTTGCTTATAGTGACTCGCGATCTGCTAAGCGATTTGTAGTGATGTTTTTATCACATGCATTGGTTGTTACAATCTTCTGACTTGTTTACTTTCCTGTGGTAAAGAGGCACCAGTGGAAGTAGCGGTGGCATGGGCAGCGGTAATGCTGCCCTCAGCGCGGGACACTCCGGCATTGGCGGTGGCACCGAGTACTCCGGCAGTGAAATGGCTACAAGTGGTGGTGGTCTCCTGACCCCCCCCCTCCCCTCCTCTCCTCCTCTCCTCCTCCTCTGTACCAGGTGGCTCCCTCTTCTTGGGCTATGGCCACAGAATTTCCAGCAAGTGAAACTGCTGCTGAACACGATAAATCCTGTGGGAGGTGACGGCAGCAGCGGACCCTCGGGAGGCGGCGGCAGCAGCGGACCCTCGGGAGGCGGCGGCAGCCCTGCAGTCAGATGCTGGAGCAACAGATAGTCTCCCTCTAGCGGTGGAGGCTGGAGCAGCAGGTTGTCTCCCTCTGGAGACGAGTGCGGCTCTCCCTCGGTCACTGGAGACTGGTGCGGCTCTCCCTCGGTCACTGGTGCGGCTCGCCCTTGGTCACTGTGACCCAGGGTGAGCTTGCCACATGCAAGACCATCTTCACTTGTCTTTTGTGTAAAAGGAACAGTACTCCACACAAGCACAGGTAGGTTTTCAACAGGGCAGGACTGTGTTTATTTTAAACTCCAAAACAAAAATAAACAAAACCAAAAACCTAACTCCTTTCAGGAGTACTAACTAAACTGTTGCCGGTCTAGGCTACTCCCAGTCAACAACAACAACATTTATTGTTTAGAAGTGGATCACAAACACTGTACCTTTCCTCTCTGTTTCCAGCTCCCTGGTAGTCTCTCCTAATGGATCCCTGAGCTCTCCTTTTTATAGGATGTGGCTGCTCCCAATTATCACTAATTATTAAATTAAGGAGTAACCACATTCTCACATGTTTTTGGCAGGGACAGAAATTAACCCCATCCCTGCCATCCACCACCAAAACACACACAAACACCACTATATTTACAGGCAGAGCTCTCGCTCTGCCACAGAACATCATTCTAGAAATAATTTTGGAATATTGATGTGCAGGTATACAAGTCTGAGGCAAACACTGTATCACATTTCCATTTCAAGACCAGGCAATGGAATGATTTGTATTGTGTCTGAGGTACATCACTGCCTTTAGAGCATGAGACTCTAAACTAAAACATAATTGCTATTCTATATTCTGTATCATTCTTATATGTGATGCATTTTAGCTATCAATTATAAGATTCCCAGCGTAGCAGCTAAGCTTCTTATTGTTCTTACACGTATCATCCCTGTAAAATTCTACTATATCGAGCTAGCTGTAGATATGCTCAAATGTATTATCGTCTTGTGCGGAGTAAATCATGAGTGTATGTGTGTGGGTGGTTGTGATAGTATATCAGCAAGCTAACTTGACAGTGCTACAAAATAATGTCACAATAATTGATGGGTAGGATTGGGATCTTCAAACTGAATTTTGGGAAGAAAATCTGGAAGTTCAAGGTCACTGGAGTTTTCAAAATTTCCAATCTATTTTCATCCTTGTTAAACAAATCTTGCATGGTTGCTCTAGCCTGGTGCTGAGGTTGGTAGCCTGTAGCAATATACAAGATCACTAGCATGAATTCCCTGCTATACGAATTTAACACGTTTACAGTATGTTGGGGTACAAAATGTTTTTTTTTGTTCTTGGTAGGTACCCATGGTAGATGCTACTTAAGATGAGTGTACCATGAATTGCATCATATCTTACTGCTAAGGGACTGAAAAGTATACAAATAACAAGCATGAAAATAACAAAAGTGTACAGGATAAAAATATGGGAGAACAACAGTCACCACGCCAGGCGGGTGTGCTGTAAAAGTTTATTATAATTGTTATTATAGCGCGCCGGGTAGGTGGGCTGAAGCAAGCCAGCGGATTCAACTCAACAGCAGGGTGCAGCACAGCTGGGTCAGGTGGAGGAATCACGCTTCTACTTTTTTTTTTTAAAACACATGAAATAACAGTCACCATGACAACGCGGATAACTGTTTTTTGGGGGTTTTTTTTACCAACGTGCCGAGTAGGCGGGCTGAAACAAGCCCACGGGTTCAACTCAACAGCTTGCACCGAGCGCCGCTTGCAGCAAGCACTATGTGCACCGAGAACTGCATGCAACAGGCACGCATGCTCCGGGTGTACCGAGCACCATGCGCACCGAGGCACTGAAATACCAAGGGCTTGGCGTGCACCGAGGTACCGAAGCACCGGGGGGAAGCTAATGCAGCGGTGCCTACCCTGACCCCGTGTAGTCACACACCCGGTCAGCGAGCAGCACATACCAGTGGGACACACAGGCTGAAGGCCGCAGTGGGTGAAGAAAAACAACAGGCCCGACACACCGGGGTGGGTGGGCTGAGGCAGCCAGCGAGGCCTACTCAAAGTCTTGAAAATCAGCACTAAGGTGTCAACACATTGGTGCACTAGTGCTTTGAGCTGTGCTGTCTTTTTGTTTAATATTAATAAGGGTACTAGCCCCAAATAGAAATTTAAACCCTGTTTCAAATGAAAAACGACATTACCTTTTAAGACAGCCAGTCTTTTTAAGCAGATTTTCCTGCTTTGTTATACTATGTTTAACACCATTTTTTTATTCTTTTTACAAAAGCCTGTGCTTTCAATTTCCTTAATATAACACCTTTTTCATAGAAAGGCTAATTGCCTTTGATTATAGGCAAAGAAGGAGCAATGTAGTCACTGACAGTAAAAAGATATAAATAGGAATAGAGAGATAGCTATAGAAAATGCAAACATTAGAGGTTTAAAAAGCTATTACCCTGCAGTTGAAGAAAGCTACCATCATGCTTCTAATGACAGTATCTATTGCATAGTGATATGTTTCCTTAATAATATCGTTTCCATTTTCTGAGCACCAGTATTAACTTCTCCTTTGATCATTATGCAGTTTACATCAACAGTAGGTACTTCACACTTAATAAAAATGCATTGCTATGGGGTTTTTTTCTGCCAGTAGTCATCTGATTAGACATAAATTGTACTTGAAAGGACTTACACTTTGTATCAGCGTTTGAGGGTGGAGTTATTTTGTTTTTATGATCCATCTATAATATTACTGATATCATAGAATCAGCTCTGTTAGTTCCATTTCCCATATATTTCAAATGAATTAAAACAGAAATAACTCAGAGGGTGCTTTCAAAATGTACATTCATGTTTAAAGTAGATTAATGAATGCATGCATAACATAGCAAGGGCACAAAATGGTATTTATCTATTTTAAATGCTATGTAAAGAGGAATTGATCTCGAAGCCAGGCCTGGCTGCTGTATTTTGTAAACAACTCAATAATTGGATAATTTCCTTTTATATTCCTCTAATTTAGTTTG
Organism: Acipenser oxyrinchus oxyrinchus; assembly: GCA_030684275.1. Lineage (NCBI taxonomy): Eukaryota > Metazoa > Chordata > Actinopteri > Acipenseriformes > Acipenseridae > Acipenser > Acipenser oxyrinchus. The sequence continues at coordinate 127,525 of JAGXEW010000331.1, read as the reverse complement.
ATTTACAAAGTCCACAAAGCTAATTAAACCATTCTGGGGTACTTATTGTCATGTTGCTTTGAAATACTTTTGACAAAATTATCTATGGATCTACCCCACAGTGGCCCTGGCCTTTGAACTGTGACAATCACATTGTTTGCTGTTATCTTCAAATATTATAAAAAAAAAAGCTTTTAAAATGTCACCATGTCACCTCTGGCTGCTTACCAACATCTAATGTAATAGAAAACACAGCATGATTCCAACTAGTCCTCTCTGTAGACCTGCCTGCAAACGATAAACTCTTGTTTGCCAGTACGAACCATAAAAACAGAAGCATGTGGCTGAATGAATTCTACTGAATGCCCCAGTGGTACCTTGAAGTCTGGAATGTGTTTATTGAGATTTATTGTGAATTTATTTGACACTTGATCACTCTTGTGTCAAATCTTGACTCTACCTGTTGCAGCAGAATGGCACTTAACTGAAAGAAAGACAGCCCCATCACAGTAGCATGTAGGATTCAGAAAAACGGTGACAGCGCTTGTCATCTGTTGAAAGTTAAAAGCATTTCAGAAGGCTGTTTATTCTTTTTTTTTTAATAATGTTAGTAAGTTTTACCAAGCCCAAGTTTGCCTGTGATTTAGAGAACGGCAAGTACTGTACACAAAAATGTTGCTTCCCTGTTTTTCATAGAAATGTTTTTATTCCTAAAACATTATTTAACACGAGTTAAAGCTTTGAGAAACATACAACTAAACCAAGTGATTCAACACTTTTCGCATTTTTGCATATTGCAAATCCATGTTTTGAAAATCATGCTTGAGTGTCAGACTGGGGGTGTCTGTGTCCACTGACACCAATACAGTGGTTCCCCAAGCACCAGTGTTTTGCGATAATTTTATGCAACAGATAAAAGAAATACCATATTAAGCCAGATAAAGAAAATATACAATGAGACAATGTTAAAGAAAAACATCTAGTAGAACAAGGCTGGATGCACTTAGTGTGCATGATTTGCTAATATCGTCTGAAATACATCTTGAAATGATGTCCAACAAGAGAATCACCTGCTTGGAGTCTGGTATGTTCATTATTATTGGTAAAACCACCAATCACCTAGCATTTTAGATTATGGGGCACATGCCCATTTAATAACATGGTAATAACTGGGAACTATCAATGGTTCCAACTCTTTCATTGTATTGTATTGTTACCATGTTACAATGATATGCTTGAAAAGACAGAAATGTTATAGAAATTGCTGAATTTCACTGTTGAACCAAGAAAATGGTTTAGCATTAACTGTCAGTTCATTCTAAAACACATTTTGGGAATTAAGATATTAAGATATTTACACAAATAACATTGCCCTGTTAAAGATGCATAATAATGGCATTTCCCTAGGGCATGTCAAATGCATTATGCAAGATGAACAACATCTTGTATAATGAAAGCTGATGTTTCCTGTATTGATGTATGCCAGCATCTATGCAGTGGTACTGTAGCTAAATATCATAGAGATGCTGGGAACCAGCAAATGCCCCTTCTGCCATTTATTAATATGAAATATTGGTAATCGGAATTGGCCCCAATAATCACAGTGGTGTGTCCCCAGTTAAAACTGCCTGCCATCTTGAGCTATGTAAGCTATGTGGTTGACAGGGCTGGTCTTTAGAAACATACTTTAAGGTCTACATATACTCTAGTATACTACTGTACATTTGCATATTATTAAATCCATTAATATGCATCTGAATATATATATATATATATATATATATATATATATATATATATATATATATATATATATATATATATATATATATATATACAAGTACTATGCAAAAGTTTTAGGCAGGTGTGAAAAAATGCTGTAAAGTAAGAATGCTTTCAAAAATAGACATGTTAATAGATTATATTTATCAATTAACTAAATGCAAAGTGAGTGAACAGAAGAAAAATCTAAATCAAATCTATATTTGGTGTGACCACCCTTTGCCTTCAAAGCAGCATCAATTCTTCTAGGTACACTTGCACAAAGTCAGGGATTTTGTAGGCATATAGTCAGGTGTATGATTAAACGATTATACCAAACAGGTGCTAATGATCATCAATTCAATATGTAGGTTGAAACACTATCATTAACTGAAACAGAAACAGCTGTGTAGGAGGAATAAAACTGGGTGAGGAACAGCCAAACTCAGCTAACAAGCTGAGGTTGCTGAAGGCAGTTTACTGTCAAAAGTCATACACCATGGCAAGACTGAGCACAGCAACAAGACACAAGGTAGTTATACTGCATCAGCAGTGGTCGGCCAAGGAAACTTACTGCAGCAGATGAAAGACACATCATGCTTACTTCCCTTCGCAATCGGAAGATGTCCAGCAGTGCCATCAGCTCAGAATTGGCAGAAAACAGTGGGACCCTGGTACACCCATCTACTGTCCGGAGAAGTCTGGTCAGAAGTGGCCTTCATGGAAGACTTGCGGCCAAAAGCCATACCTCCGGCGTGGAAACAAGGCCAGCGACTCAACTATGCACGAAAACACAGGAACTGGGGTGCAGAAAAATGGCAGCAGGTGCTCTGGACTGATGAGTCAAAATTTGAAATATTTGGCTGTAGCAGAAGGCAGTTTGTTTGCCGAAGGGCTGGAGAGCGTACACAAATGAGTGTCTGCAGGCAACAATGAAGCATGGTGGAGGTTCCTTGCAAGTTTGGGGCTGCATTTCTGCAAATGGAGTTGGGGATTTGGTGAGAATTAATGGTCTCCTCAATGCTGAGAAGTACAGGCAGATACTTATCCATCATGCAATACCATCAGGGAGGCATCTGATTGGCCCCAAATTTATTCTGCAGCATGACAACGACCCCAAACATACAGCGAAAGTCATTAAGAACTATCTTCAGCGTAAAGAAGAACAAGGAGTCCTGGAAGTGATGGTATGGCCCCACAGAGCCCTGATCTCAACATCATCGAGTCTGTCTGGGATTACATGAAGAGAGAGAAGCAACTGAGGCTGCCTAAATCCACAGAAGAACTGTGGTTAGTTCTCCAAGATGTTTGGGCCAACCTACCTGCCGAGTTCCTTCAAAAACTGTGTGCAAGTGTACCTAGAAGAATTGATGCTGTTTTGAAGGCAAAGGGTGGTCACACCAAATATTGATTTGATGTAGATTTTTCTTCTGTTCACTCACTTTGCATTTTGTTAATTGATAAATATAAACTATTAACATGTCTATTTTTGAAAGCATTCTTACCTTACAGCATTTTTTCACACCTGCCTAAAACTTTTGCACAGTACTGTATATATATATATATATATATATATATATATATATATATATATATATATATATATATATATATATGTTGTGTTGCAGACAATCGTGACCTGCTTTGCACTTGTCCATGGGACAATCGGAAAAAAAATCCCTTTCAAATCTAATCCTGTACCGTAATATAAAATGTAATCTATAAAATATACTTAAAGATTAAGCTCTAATGTACATCTTCAACAACATTTTGAATAATTTAGCACTTATAAAAGGTTAAAGTGTTCTGCAAGTCTGGATTTTTCCCTGTGTTCATTGACTCAGCAAATACAAGAGCAACAAAATATGTTATTAAGTGAACTCATGTATAATTTTATTCATTGGTCTTGGAATACAACTCTTAAAGTAAATTATGTTCCTGTAGGCTTGGGCTACCTGAGTTAATGAATCATTATAACTTAGTGAAGTTTGAAAGCAGCTATTACAGATGTAGAAAGCACATAGTAATTGATAAGGTAAGTTGAAGTTGGGTTTGAGGTAATGCAATTAAATATTCCAAAACATCATGTTAATAAAGAGTATAGAGTAAAAGAAAATTGTTTGTTATTCCAGAAAATTTGTCAGCAACTTCAGAGTGAATTGATTTGTTATCTTTAAAAAATGATGAAATGAATATAAAAATTAAAAAAGTAAAGTTTTTCCTTCAGAAAGCTCAAAGCTATTTGGAGTTTAAATGATTTCCGTAGAGAGAAAGGGATATTATTTATGTCGAATCTCATTTAGTCGCATGGCTGTGCAGTAAATAAGCAGAAACATAGTAATACAATGTAATGTTCCATAACACCACTGAATCTCAAGTACAAATACTGTATCTATTCAAAACAATTGTAGTGCACATAAATTAAAATAAATAATAAATAAATAACTTTACAACTGGGGAAAAACATACTTCACACTTAGTAGTAAGCAGTACTTAATTGCAATAATTAATTAGAATAATTTGAAAGTGCTTAATGCAGCGCTGTAGTCTTAATGGAGGCAATCAAGCATAGATATACCATCACTGCAAGTATGTAAGTGAATACAGTTACAGCTATCCTTGATAACTAAGCAGAGACATTTCCATCTTTCAGGTGGCATGACCACATTGTACGACCACTCCCCAGCCCTCAACCAACTGAAGTCACACAGGAGCTTCCTCACCAGCACACAACCTCAACGCACCGTGCAAGGTGACCCGATTACAGATGTGGAATGAGAGGCTAGAGACCATATCTGATGCACCAGCAGCCGAGTCCTTACCACCAGGGGCTGATAAACCATGGCAAAGGTGGCAATGTCTCCTACGCACCACAGTCGGCTGCTCAAAGGAAGCAATGAGGAAGTGGGGCTATACCACCTGTGATTGAGGCACTGAGCCTTAGACTATGCAACATCTGCTGCAGTGTCCGCTGCTCGAAGGCACATGCACAATCAATGACCTTGCAAAGAAAAACAAATGGGCAAAAGCATGTGTAGAAAAATTGTCAAACATGGTGTAAAGACATGAGAAGAAGGTGGCATTTATACTGATTCGAATGTAATTTCAGTTCACATAAAAAAATCATATTAATAGGAATGGCATCAGGAGTGCTGTGAGGGCAATAATTGATATTAATCTATAACTGGTAGCTTTACAAAGGTTGGTTAAACAGTATATACCAGTTGAATTGCCACATGTGTTCTATGAAACTGTTATGCTATTAAACAACAAAGTGATTCTATTTATAGCAGAGTAAGTAAATAAGTTGGAATGACTGATTTCTAAAAGGTCAGTAGGCATACAGGCAATAGGTAGTGTGTTTTTAATCTTGATCTTGTTTAATTAACAGCCTTATCTGCAGTATTTTCATGATTTCTGGGAGCTGATGGTTTTCACATCTTATCTGCTACTTGCTGGGCCTCCTGAGCAATTCATCAGATGGACATAATTTGATGGCTATTGAAAAGATGGGATTGGCTGCATGTCTTCGGCATTAAACAAGATGGACAAAGATAAAGAGTTTAACCAATGGATTTTTTTTCTGGATTCACAAATAAAACCTTTGAAAGAGTCATCCACAGTAAAGTGACAGGTAAATAATGACCTTCCCTTCAACGTGTGCTGAAAACATACTGAACTTTCACACAACAAAATTAGGGTTGACCAGAGGACAGAACTCTCTGCCACATAAAGGTGCTGTGTGAATCCAAAAGGGCTGCGATCAACTGGACTATACTAGAAACATCCATGTAGGTGCATTTAGTTATTCACATCCCAGCTAAATTAGACTGGGACTTGTCAAAAAGAAAGCAAACCTACGTTAAGATTCACTACAGAGTTATATCATAGCCAGCGTCATCTGTCAGACAGTGCTGTGGATTGTATATGGCACAGGCAGTGACATTTCATACATTTTTAAACATGTGTGGACATTTTTTTTGCAAATTAAGGCTGTGCTGACAGTAAAAGGGAAGAAAGATCACTTAGCCAGGCCTTACTCATTAATCTTGCTGGTGTTTTTACTGAGCCATTTTACTTGATCTACAATTATTTAAAGTAGCTTGTGTATCTCATTTTGCGCATTGGGATTAGTAAGGCTAAGACCAAAGGCTGACATGCTTATGTAACACAGCAATTTTTCAGCTATAAGCTTCATGATTTAAATTGTTTGGTTAAGAAGATGTTAGATGTGTGCAGAGAACCCATTACTTATACATCCACTCGATATATTGTGGGTGTCGGGGTCCAATATAAATCCGCTATATATCAAGGGCTGCGAAACAAAATTTAAAGACACCGCAACACTGAAAAAAAAACACAAACAAAGATACACATAACATTGCTGTTCTTGTGAGACAAAGAGAAGATCACACAAATCACAAAAAAGTCTGAAATCCAACACAAAAACCTCTAAATAAATTATACACTAGTTTTCTTTTTCCTCTTAAAAAAGCAATTTTTGGCATGGTCGAGCACACCAAAATTGGGTTTTTTTGCAAATATTATTTTTCTCCAAATAACTAGTAATAGGAAAATTACTTGTGCATTACTCAAAACGAGTACTCATTTGTGCTCAAACTTAGGCACCCCTAGAAGACTTATTTGTTTGACACAATCCTAGAAAAGTATACAATAACACAACCACGCTATAGTTCAGGTTGGTGTAGGGCTCCATTTGTAAAAAAACAAAAACATATTATTTAGCAATTTTGCATAAAAAAGTCTGCATTAAAGACACAACAACTTGTCTTTGAATTAAAAATACGTTGACTGGATTGCACACTGTTACAACCTTTATGTTCAACAATATTTTCTTGTAAAATTATGAGACCTCTCATCAAAGGCACTTCAAAATGTTAAAAAATGTAGTCAAATCAATCAGTACATTTTTATTAAAGCTTCCAGTAATTTGATTTGCCATATTGACTTGTTTTTAAGTATGTTTGCATAGACCAACATCAACAATTTTCCCTAATATTGAATAAGTCGCTAACTTCTGGTTTGAAGGCCAGGAGACACTTCACTGACCCACTATGCAGTAGTGTAGTCAAGGGTATACGCAGGTAAATGGCGTTTACCCACTTTTAATTTGGGCAATATAGCGTTTACCCACTTCTCATATAAGGGATAAAGAGTTTACTCATTTCTACTCTCCTGTGATGTGCAAATACTAGGTTAAAGACAAGATATTTTAACAGTGAGCACCTGGGTTGTGTTGCTGTGTGCAAGACAGACAGCTGAGAGCTCTCAGTCAGAACTGTGGTGCGAGCAGGGGGGGTGTGGCCACTGTGTGTGAGTGTGTGAGTGTGAGTGTTCCGTGATTGGTTGTTTATGTTCTGTTAATGTTTTGTTGTTAGGCACACTGGACCTGCTAGTAGCCTTCATCCTAGCCCACGAAAGGACCCTCACAGAACTGTTCATGTTAAGAGCCCCGTCGTGTCTGAACAGCACCTGAGAGGGAAAGGATCGTGTGGGGGGCTGAGGGCCAATAACAATGTATCTGTTCATGTTCAATCTATCTCTGTTGAATCTATCTGTTCAAGTCCACCAAACAGGTGTTTACCCACTTTTTTATTTACCACTACACCACTGCCACTATGTATCTACTCTGGATTAGGAAATCAAACAGAAATGATTTCATAAGAAAGATCAGAAAGTACTCCCATTAACCTTGCATGGATGCCAGAGACACTGCACACTGCCAGGTTATATTTGTATAAGAATATCATGTATATAGGCTTCTCCACACAGACTTTCTTCACATGAATAAAACATGACTGTGAAAGGGTGACTGAGCGGTGACGTCACGGCAGAAGCAGGGACGGACAAACACTGACACCAGGCAAGAACTGCAGTTCAAGCGGCGTTGCCGTTTTTATTATTTAATAACAAAAATAAATCAAAAGTTTAAACAAAAAGAAAACACTGCTCACAGAACAAAATAAAAAGGTTTTAACAAAACAAATCTCGAACACAAAATAAACATAAACAAAGGTCAGGCTGGGCAGATTGCCTTCACTGTTCCTATGTTCTTTTAAATCAAGTCTCGCTCTCGCTCTGAACTCCCACAACACCCACCACAACTGTTCACTCACCAACTCCCACCACCAAACAAAGGATTTTCTCTTTTTTATAGCATGTGGCTGGAGCCTAATTATCAATGATTCAATTAGCTTCAGCCACATTCTCCATGTATTTTGGCAGGGGATAGGAAATTAACCCCATCCCTGCCAACCACCACCAAATCACCCCACAACAATATTATTTACAGGCAGGGCCCTGCCCTGCTACATTTCCCCTTGTGCAGCACACATGGCCCCACTGCCACCTCCCCCCACCTTTGAAAGCCATCCACCCTCCCTCAAGTCCCCTATTGTCCTTCCTCTCCCATCCTTGAGGGAGGGTTAGTCCATAGTCCGGCCTTCCGGCGGGACCGAGACCAGCGACAGGGGACCCAGGCGTAGTGGATGGGGCATCAGGAGCGCAGGCAGGCGAGCAGTCGGCTGCAGCCCCAGGCAGAGGTGCGAGCCCAGGCAACTGTGGAGTGACGTCTGGGCAACCAGGGGGAGCGGAGCAGGAGACCAGGCGACCTCCTGTGCCTGGTGGTGCTGCAACCTGGGAGTCAGGCCCAGCGACCAGAGGTCCAGACATGCAGCCTGGGTGTCTGGGAGCCCAGGTTGAGGGAACCAACCTCCAGGCGCCGGGCTATGGCACAGGGGTGGTGGTCGGGGCTGTGGTGGAGGTGGTCTCCTCACCTCCCCCCCTTTCTTCATGTCCGGCAGCTCCCCTTCATGGAGCTCCGGCCACAGTGTAGCGACCCCAAGCAAAGCGAAGCCTGCAGTGACCCCAGGCAACGGTGGCAGCGGACCCTCGGGAGGCGACGGCGGCAGCACCGGACCCTCGGGAGGCGACGGCAGCAGCAGCAGCGGTCCCTCGGGAGGCGACGACAGCAGCAGCGGACCCTCGGGAGGCGACGGCAGCAGCAGCGGACCCTCGGGAGGCGACGGCAGCAGCAGCGGACCCTCGGGAGGCGACGGCGGCAGCGGCGGACCCTCGGGAGGCGACGGCGGCAGCGGCGGACCCTCGGGAGGCGAACTCGGGAGGGGAGCCCCTGGCCATGGAGGCGGCAGCGGGAGCTCCACTTCTCCCTCGTACCCTGTACCCTGTATGGAGCAAAAGGCAGCCCCAGGCGATGCGGAGCAACAGGCAGCCCCAGGCGATGCGGAGCTACAGGCAGCCCCAGGCGATGCGGAGCCACAGGCAGCCCCAGGCGATGCGGAGCCACAAGCAGCCCCAGGCGATGCGGAGCCACAGGCAGCCCCAGGCGATGCGGAGCCACAGGCAGCCCCAGGCGATCCAGGCGTGGCATCCCTGAGTGGAGCGGGCGTAGCATCCCTGGGCAGTGTGAGGCTGGCATCCTTGGGCGGTGCGAGGCTGGCATCCTTGGGCGGTGCGAGGCTGGCATCCTTGGGCGGTGCGAGGCTGGCATCCTTGGGCGGTGGTGGTGGTGGAGACAGAGGCAGCTCCTGCTCCTCTCCCTCAGGTGGTGGTGGTGGTGGCAGAGGCAGCTCCTCCCCTTCTGGCGGCCAAGGCGGCAGGGGCTCCTCCCCTTCAGGCTGCGAGGCGGCAGGGGCTCCTCCCCTTCAGGCTGCGAGGCGGCAGGGGCTCCTCCCTTCAGGCTGCGAAGGCGGCAGGGGCTCCTCCCCTTCAGGCTGCGAAGGCGGCAGGGGCTCCTCCCCTTCAGGCTGCGAAGGCGGCAGGGGCTCCTCCCCTTCAGGCTGCGAAGGCGGCAGGGGCTCCTCCCCTTCAGGCTGCAGCCGTGAAACCAGCAGGCATGCTCCCTCTGCTGGTGGTGGTGGGAGCGTCACGTCGTCCTCCCATGGAGGTGGAGGTGGCACCAGCAGGAACTCACCCTCTGCTGGCGGAGGTGGGAGAGACACCCAGTCCTCCCAGGGCGGTGGAGGTGGAACCAGCAGGAACTCTCCCTCTGCTGGCAGGTACCTGGGCTGTGGATGTTCGGCCTTCCCCCTTTTGGGCTGTGGACGCACTGGCTCCTCCCTCTTGGGCTGTGGACGTTCGGCCTCCCCCCTCTCGGGCTGTGGACGCACCGGCTCCTCCCTCTTGGGCTGTGGACGCTCGGCCTCCCCCCTTTTGGGCTGTGGACGCACCGACTCCTCCCTCGTGGGCTGTGGACGCTCAGTCTCCTCCCTCGTGGGCTGTGGACGCACCGACTCCTTCTCCAGGTCCGTGTCCCCTCTCTGCCTCCTTCTCCTCACCTTTTCTCCCTTGGCCTGTGGAGGTGATGGGGTCGGGACCAGCAGGCACTCTCCCTCTGCTGGTGGGAATGGGCGCAGCAGGCCCCCCTCTGACAGGAGAGGACAGTTGAGTGGGGAATGCCCCTGCTCACCGCAGATGGGGCACCAGCAGTCCTCCATGACCGCCCGGATGATGGCATCCCAGCTGTTCTCCCGCTTTGTGGCCGCGCTGGTAGCTCCCGCTTCTGGGGTCTCCCCAGGGTACCTGGTCCTGGCTTGCTTTGGCAGCCCACTCCTCTCCCTGGTATTGGGTGGGGCAGATGGCCACAGTGTGCCCAAACTCCCCACAACCAGGGCACCACTCATCTATCAGGTAGATAGGGCCAACATCCCCTGGTGGCAACTGTTGCTGTTGCTGCCGCTTTTGCTGCTTTCTGCAGCTCTTCCTTCCTCCCATCCTCTTTCCTCCCATCCTTCTTCCTCACCCTCCTCCTCACTCTCCTTTCTCCACAAGTGATAAAAAAAACGAAAAAAACGAACGAAAAAAACAAACAAACTGCAGTACCCTCTTCTGCCTGAGACGGACAAACACTGACACCAGGCAAGAACTGCAGTTCAAGCGGCGTTGCCGTTTTTATTATTTAATAACAAAAATAAATCAAAAGTTTAAACAAAAAGAAAACACTGCTCACAGAGCAAAATAAAAAGGTTTTAACAAAACAAATCTCGAACACAAAATAAACATAAACAAAGGTCAGGCTGGGCAGATTGCCTTCACTGTTCCTATGTTCTTTTAAATCAAGTCTCGCTCTCGCTCTGAACTCCCACAACACCCACCACAACTGTTCACTCACCAACTCCCACCACCAAACAAAGGATTTTCTCTTTTTATAGCATGTGGCTGGAGCCTAATTATCAATGATTCAATTAGCTCCAGCCACATTCTCACATGTATTTTGGCAGGGATAGGAAATTAACCCCATCCCTGCCAACCACCACCAAATCACCCCACAACAATATTATTTACAGGCAGGGCCCTGCCCTGCTACAATGACATTTCAATTTATTTTGTTCTGCGGTCTGCCTACTAGCATGCAGATTTTGGGGCTTTTACTTAATCAAAAACATGGCTCCCCACCACAATTAATAATTCATACTGATTAAAAACTTCATTCTCTTTAAGAAATGATGGGACACAGCAGAGGTTGTTTGAAAATTGGTTTATAAAGACTTATGTATTGCGCCTGTAATAAAATTTAATATATACTGAGTTATATGCAGGGTGTAATGTGAAATAATTCCTTTTTAATTTTAATTATTGAAAATATATGATATCCTTGTATAAAATATCAAAACCTTAAAGACATCCTTGCAGCCATAATAGATTTAAAGACACTGTGATAGGGTGTGTGGGTTATCCACTGACAGTGGGATTTAAAAAAATCCCTAAACTAATTCCTGTTATGTTGAAATTACAAAAACTTGCTCCCCACAACACTCCAGTGAGGTGTCTTTGTTCGGTGATATGGACTTGTCCTGGCTAGTGGCCTTGAGGTGTGTCAGCTGGGCCCTTTTATCACACCGGGACACACCCACCTGCTGGTTAGTAATCCATACCTGGCCAATCCCCAGATGCTTTTCCCACACAACTAAACACAGCAGGTAACATGTCCCAGACAAAGCGTCTGATTAAATAACAAAAACACACAAAACACAAAAGGAAAAATAAGCACAATACAAATGAAACTATATGCACATGTACAGAACCCCAGCCTTACCTCAGAAACCAATGCTTATTAAACCCTTTTTTATATATTGTCATTAGAGATGTATGAAGTTTACATAGATTTACTCTAATACATCCAAATTTGTACTGCTGATCAAAAAGGGTGTGATAATCGATCATTTTGTTCTGAAAGACAGCCATACCTTGTTGTTCCCCATTTTTCTCTCTTTGTTTTTCAACCTAATTAACTGTTGTGGCAGAGTAGGGGGGGGGGGGGATGTAGTCCAGGGGTTAGTACAAGATTACATTCCCCAGAATGCCACAGGGTTGGAGTTGAGCCAGAAGTAGAATCATCTAGCAATTTAATAAGGGACACCAGCCTGTGATTAATCAGGCAGGTATAAAAGCAGGTCACATGTTTGTTAGGCTGTCTGTGTGGAGGCCAAAGACCTGTGTGGAGGGCAAGTAGATCTCTGTGGAGACATGTGTGAAGAGCAAAAAGATCTGTGAGGAGACCAAAGACCTGTGTGGAGACCTGTGTGGAGACCAGTGTGAAGACCAAAGACCTGTGTGGAGACCTGTGTGAAGAGCAAATAGATCTGTGTGGAGACCTGTGTGAAGAGCAAATAGACCTGTGTGGAGACCAGTGTGAAGACAATTGCAAAGTTTACTGGAGTTAGGCTTTTGTATTTGTTACAGTGTTTTGTTTAAACCTTTTTGTTTATTGTAAAGAATAAAACTGCACGAAAGTGCTACACTGGTAGTACTGTCTCTGGGTGAGTGATTTTTCTGCAGTTGGCCAGCCTTGACCGCCTGTCACACTACCGCACTGTATTATCTGTTATGCTCTACTAAAAAAAATATGTGTATGCTGTATGAAATGTAATGTATATTAAGTATGTAGAAAATGATGATGAGAGTATACAACTCAGTTATGTTCTTTAATGTATAATGTTTCAAACTACTGTGTTACAGATGCACACATCACGGTGGTGCTTGTATGAGACAGCTAGATAAACAACAAAGTCATTTTAAGTCCTTAAAGCACTTTTATTGTAGCTTCTCATTTTTCTCTCCAATGTTAGCGGAGTCTTGCTTTACCGGGTCATTTGTCCTAATTGTTCGTAGACAGGATAGGATGGATATCTGAGAACTTGAAGAGAAACTGAATATTTTCTAAATAAACTAGACCTAATACTAATAAAAACAAGGATCAGATGAGAAAGAAAAATGTGACATATGACATAACTTGGCTTATTTATATATATATCACTCCACCTGTTTGGATTCTTATTTTTGTAAAATGATTTTCACTAACTTGGCTACTGGGCCTCATAACCCGTATATTCTACAAAGGTCATAGCTTTTTAGTCATAGGATTAAAGAGCAGTTGATCCTACCAGTGTTCGGTACTCTGGGGTTTGATTCAATATTAGCCTGTAAAAAAAACAACCTTTGAAGGGTGAATAGCTTTAAGGGTTTTACATTAACTTCCTTGTAGACTAGGATCATCCAACCAGAAACACATTTATTTATACTGCGTTATTATTAAAGCTCACATATTGTTCATATTTCCTCAGCGGACTCTCTCCGAGGTTCAGCTTCTGTCATAGAAGTAACTCTCCTTGCATTCCCTGTCATTTTCTTTCTCTGTAGGGACCAAGCACTCATGGATTCTTTCAGTGAGACACATCCATTGCCACGGAACATATTATTAAGTTGACATTAACATTCATTCTCATAAGACCAAGAGTTATTTAGAAAAGCTTGTTTTTTTCCCCAGACCAGGTTGGATGGACACTAGAGACATTCTTATCTTATACCGCTCACATGTTTGATTATAGGGTTATAAGCAAAGCTTTATCCCTTACCACCTTGTCATGCTTTTACACAGCCTTCCTATTTTATTCTGCAAGGTCTTATTTTTTGTTATGCAGTATGAAATTAAGTTGCAAGGCTCTGTCGCAGATTTTTCTTGAACATCTTTGGTGTTTCAGCGCTCACAAAGTCATGCCTCTGGCTGTCAGAATCACACCTTTGCCAATCAGAATCCCTTGTGTACTACTTTTAAATGTTATAGTTCAAAACAGTGAAAATACAGTACTTCAGTTTGTTGTACAGTATTGTTCTATTTCAGCTTAACAGTACCTGTTTGTAACCTAAAAGCAGTTAATGGTTTGACAAGAACCTGTACCTGGTTTATTGCTTGATTTTTATTATTGAAGAAGTCCAGCATTTAACGCTGTTCCAAGTCCAGATGTGGGGAACAACACTACCCAGCTTAGATCAATTTATTGTAAAAATGCATCAACTAATCAGCAGCTACACTGTATTGTTAGCAATTAGTTTACATTCTCATTATTTTTTGAAATGATGCAATCATCATTTTCTTTAATAACTTCTTACTCACCCACCACAATAACTTAATGCCATCTACTTGTCGAACAATTGATTGATATTTGTGTCATCCAATGGAAGCATACGTTTTTTTGCTCTTGTTTCATTGGGTGATTTAGATGACTCTTCCCAACCCCTCACTCTCCCCTTAAAAGACTTGAGGACTGATGTCTGACTCCTTACACCTGACGACAGACTCAAGGAGGACTGATGCCTGACGCCTGATACCCGACGGCTGACTCAAGGAGGACTGATGCCTGATACCTGATACCCGACGACTGACTCAAGGAGTACTCGGCAAACCCTTAATGATTTTCTTAGGGTTTCACTTTCAACCATTTCTATCTCTGTTACATGCTTTGTTGTCACTCTTTTTTTCTCATCAGTGCATTTCTATTTCTCTGAAGGAGAAACAGTTGCACATTTAAGAGCAATAATACATTTTCCAGGAAACATATTGGGATTTAGTTACCCTGCGTGTGGGACATTTTGTGGGACTGTTCCAACAGTATAGAGACTTTTGGCATGTCTGACCAAATTCATTTATTTTTGACTATAGGTAGTCAGATGCTTGTTTGTTTGATTATTTTTGATTATCAAACAAACAAGCATCTATCTTATCAACATGAAAAGAACAAAAAGGTATAGTAACCTACCAGCTGTTGTTTTAAACATAATTATTCTTCTAGACCAAGTCAATATTCTATTTTAACATCTGACCTTTCAAAGTTAACTTTCATGAAAGGTCAGGCCGTTATTCACTCACTGTGACAAAATGTGGTTCTTTCAGTGTCTGCTATTATAGCACACCTTACCAACTGCTATGATCAAAAGTAGAAAATGTCATTCAATACAAAGGCATAGTAGGTAGCATCCAGTTTCTATACAGTTCAACTGCAGCATATGCATTTATTTTTCTTAGGAACTGAATATAAATGATTTTATGGAGGTTACTAAGGTTGGTTTGAAATCATACTAAAGAAATAGTTCAGTAACTGTAGCAGCATTTGAGCTAAAGAATGCCTATTCATGAAGTTGTGAATGATATGTCTGCAGCAATTGTTTAGAGACTGAATATGAGGAATATGCTTCTCAGCAACATTATGTAAAGAAGAATGCAAGTCTATGTAATGACGACTGTGTGATAACGTAAGTGCTTCTAAATCTCAAAATCTTTATATGAGTAATGACAGATGTAATTTTTCACACCAAAAAAAAGAAGTTGCTTTTGCGCATCTGATAATAAACCGATTGCTGTTGAAAAGTTAAAAATGTATTGCTATCGTTTCAGTTTTATAAATATGTATATTGTAAACTGATGTCTGTTCAGATGTTTATTTATTTACATTTTCTTGTTTTGATTTGTAAAGTAAATGTTCATATGTATATACTGTGTATATATATAAGCGTCTATTTACCATATTTCCCAGAAGCCCCCACGCTTATTAGAGACCCGGCAAGTATTGGAGACCGGCGATTATTTGAAGTTTTACGGTATATGTAGCCTTCATGGCACATAGGTATAGAAATGCTTAGAAAAGAAGGTCAACTTTTACTGATATGTTGCAAAATATCATATATCGTCTGAAAACAGTGTCTTAATCCCTAAACATCTCCATTGCCTTTCGTATGAGACTTTAAAGGCTGTGAATTTCTATTGATAATAATACAATCTGCTATTCCGTATGGATCC
>JAGXEW010000331.1:81570-111172 GCA_030684275.1 Acipenser oxyrinchus oxyrinchus | reverse complement strand
TGCATTTGCAGCTAGTTGAATTTTTGCAGCAGCAGTTGGCCTGCTGTTTAACTTCTGTAGTTAAAGGAATGATAACATAGCTTTTTTAAATCCATTTTCTAGAAAGATAGAAGCAGAATAATTAAAATGTTATCCTAGGGGATTTTACAATCGTAAATCTTTTAATAGACATATTTTGCTTCTAATAGTTCCCTTTCATACATATTCATAAACCTGTGTATGCCCCAGAGAGAGCTGCATGGTGTTTTATTCACTGGTTGCTTCCCTGATCATACCAATTGCAATGCAAACTGGTGTCCTCAGAAAAGCAACTGGTGAATAAAACAACATGCCCCAAGCATATGCTGCTAATACCCTGGAAAAGATGGTGGACAGACGAACCAATCAAAATGTTTCATTAGTGAACTTAGAAAAAAAAAATGTTTGTCAGTGTAACAGGGCGAGCAGCCCTGTACATTGTTTTGTTTATTTTAGTTTAGAACGGGGGTTCCCCCTCCGCCCCGTGTTATTTTGTATTTGTATTATGATTTATTATTTGCATGACGGCGAGCGCCGTATGTTTTATTGTTTTGTATTTTGACGACTTAGCCGATTTTGTTTTGTAGCGTGGATGGGTAGTCCCATCCCCAGGTAATTAATAAACTCGTGCAGATTGTGGCCGAGGGGTAATAGAATAATTAAGTGCAAGCTAGTTAAACCCCTCGGCCACGATATAAAAAGGCTGCAGCTCTCTAGCTCGAGGTGGTTGTGGGTGTTGGAAGGAGAGAGTGAGCGAGAGGAGTGAGACGAAACTAAAACGAAACTAAAACGTAAAGGATCAGTGACGGCTATCTGCCCAGCCTGACCTGTATGGTTTATTTATTATTTATTGTTTATTTTGTGTGCGAGATTTGTTTTTGTTTAACCGTTTATTTTGCTCTGTGAGCGTGTTTTTGTTCAAATATTTTATTTCTTTTTGTGATTTAAAAATAATAAAAACGGCACAAGCGCCTGTTGAACTGCAGTACTTGCCTGGTGTCAGTGATCCTTCCTGCTTCTGCTTGACGTCACCGCTCAGTCACCCTGTCACAGTCAGTTTTGTATGTTAACTTGGAATTAAACCTTTTAAAAAAAATAAAGAGTGAAGACTGCAATTTTAAAAAATATATATAAACAACTTTTGGAGGTTAAATAGAAGATGTTATGCTAGAATCTGTTAACTGATGAGATCCTTTTTCCTTTTCTGTGGGCTGTATAATTCTGCTGTAGTAAGCAACAGACAGATGGAATGATGCTTTAAGTGATTATGCTCTCACTGTTGTTGGCTGCTTGAGCACGGTCTGGAAAAGCTGTAGGTTCAGAGAGAATAAAAATGTAGATGAATAACTCCACTGGGAGTCTGTATCTCTCAATGCTCGGAGGAGTTTAGGAGTACTAATCTCCTACAGCATGACACAGACACGCATAGTGAATTGCATTTCTGAGGCTGTTCAGCAGGTTGACTGGATAATCATTATAAATTGGCAGATCATTACAGATGCCCTCTATTTGCGTAAAAAAAATGCAATAATAGTCTAGATTTATTTTATTTCTGATATTCTCACTGTCTGCCAGTCCATAAAAATGGCATATTAAATATTATATGGTGACTGGTGCAGGACGTTTGCAAACCATCTTGCGTGGTGGACAATTCATAAGAAACCAAAGAAACAGTACAGTACCGGTCATAAGTGTTAGCCAAGTTGTAAAACAAAGTTGTCTAAATGTGGACCCCCAGTCCTCACCTCCATTTTTATAAATGCAACTATAAATGCTAGCAACATTTTGAATGTGTATATCACACATTAATGATAGATACAGAAAACATTGAAAATGCTAATCAGTGTCAGTTTTTATTATCAACATAGAAAACTTGCTGTGCAAGAAGCATTGAATGGTATGCTTAAATGGTATAAGATGCTGAAGAAATTGGCTGCATTTCAACATAGGAAAGTGGTTTTAGGTTTGTAGAATGTTGGGCATACACAGATGTCACTATTTCACAACTGCAATAGACAATAGGCCCCTAAGTTGATTTTTTTTTTAAATGTAAAGTTACATCTCCTAATTAATCTACCTCATACTTCACCTGGTGAAAGCCTGTTTTTTGACTGTGACTTAAATAATGTATGAGTCAGATCACAATCATACCTGTTGCAGGCCCTGTTTTTGGGCAACATTGAATCGCTGTTTTGTATTTTTACACAGCCATTCTTATTCAGTGGGTTTTAAACCTCAGGAACCTTGGCTCTTCAATCGTGCCCCGACACAAAGAACCACATCATGTAACACTGACAATGTAAGACTTTATATGATGCAAGAACACTCAATCAATCACTACAAAGCCTCACTTTAATGATTAATCCAGGAACCTTTCTATAAAGCTGGTTCACCATTTCATGTTACCCAAGACTATCTGGATGAAAGATACATGAAAGGAGACATGGTATTGTGACACATTTCCAGCTCTTATTATTACACTTTGCTGTCCTGTAGCTGGACCTACTTCTTTCAGATTAGTTTTTTTTTACTAGAAAACTGTAAACTTATTAAACACATTCTGTCCCGGGGCTCTCCCTTTATCTTCGGATGGGCGTGCAAAGGGAACAACCCTGCACCAACACAAGTCTGAAAAAAACTGGGGCTGAATAACGATCAGATATAGCAATCAGAGAGGCTAATAAGCCTCATAAACACAACACTGAAAAAAGTCAGTAAATTGAAATCTTTGCTCATATAAACTTCATTTATTTTAGTAATGCTAAAGGGGTGCCCTGGCTTTGTGTTTGCTAGTTACTTGAAACTGGGAAGCACATTAGCTCAGTTCACAGGGTCTTAGGGAAAACAGAAAAAGTATTATTTATATGTTTTGTATTTGCTTATACTTTTGCTCACTATGCTGTCATTCTATCTCCCTACATTTAATTGACTAAGCTACTAAATTCTGAACCGTACTGCTGAGCAGCAAAGATAACCCTGTGTTTAGTGCATAGCCATGAATCCCTTAATTTGTACTCACTATGGATTCTGGTTGGCCTGACCTGTTCAACCTCTGCAAGTTATCCACAAGAAACTGCGAAGATCTCCCACGCGCACATCACATTTGTGAATATTTCAAAATAAAAACATTAAAATATTCCCTCCAAGTACCAGTGAGTGGCGGGTATATACACTGGAGACTTAATGAATAAATGCACTTTAATTTTGCAGGTATTATCACTTTCAATAACAAGTGCACTGAATATACATTAACATTTAATCAACTAACGGTACATCAGACTGCATTTGAATAACTTGCCTACTGGAAAAGGTCAAAGCCACCTCTTCACGTACTTCAAGTTCACAACCACAAATATCAGTGCATTTTACTTAAAGGAGTAATGCTGAATGAGCAAGGCAGCTCATTGATGTCTGTTCCTTCACATAAGACCAGCAGGAGTGAATTTAAAGTTAGTCACTGACATGACACATTTTTAGATTTTCTTTTTATTATTTATTATTTATTTCTTAGCAGACACCCTTATCCAGGGAGACTTACAATTGTTGTAAAATATCACAGTTCAAAGTATCGCATTATAAAGTATGATATTACAAGTTATCACATTATAAAATATCACATTACAGAATATCATAATACAGGTAAGAGCAGTTATGAAAGTACAATAAGATCAAATTCAAGTAAGAGCAAAATAAAGAATACAGTAAATTAGAAGTAAGTTTGACTAAGAGTAGTTAAAACTTATATTATATATTATTTAAGGGTGTGCTCCACTCAAATTCTGTGTCACAGCAGCATGCTAACAAAGCTCCAGTACTTCTCATATTGAAAGTAGTGGACAATGTAATGTTAATGTTTTCTAAGGTTGTAGACCCAAGGAAATCCAACGACATTCACAATGTTCATGGTTTCATGACTTGTTATAGACAATTGATGAAGCATGGTGGTACCACACTGTGATAAACCTATAAAGGAAACAACCTTTTTATGGCACTGGAAACATAACAGTGAAATATTTAAATGAGACATCCAAGACCAGCCCACTGTCAAAAAATAATTATCAAGCAAGTCAGAAAGGTCTTGGAATGTGGGAGATGCTCATTTTCCATATTGAGCAGGAAGCATTCATTAACACACATCCTCTCAATGTGTTAAGCTGTAATTAAGAATGCATGTCAACTCTTAGCACACCTGCCTATTATTAAATTTGCCATCCAAGCACAAGCAAGTTCATATGCAATTCAGAAGAAGCACATCCTAAGCATCTGTCTTTTTGTCAAAACTGAGCTCCAGATTGATTTCTTGCTATATATAGGCAGAAATGTTCAAAAAATTACTTGTATGCAAAACCTGATTGTTATTATGGCTAATATGAATTCCCCATTAACGTTGATATGTGGATACGTGCGACCTGCTATTTTAATCTTTAAATATAGTGCAATGACAGTGGCCAGGGAAAATCAAATCTGCACACCTCTACAATCATGAATGGGCATCTCTGGCCCTTCCAGACCAGGGGTGTGTTCAATAAGCAGAGCTCTCTCGTGGCGCCCCGTAACACATGTTAGCAGTTATTGAACAGTCTGTTAGGAGTGAGCAGTTTCACAATAGCACGCAAGAAATCACTGTAATAAAACAGTAGCTTTAAGCAAATTTTGTATTTTTTTGTATATATATATATATATATATATATATATATATACAGTACTGTGCAAAAGTTTTAGGCAGGTGTGAAAAAATGCTGTAAAGTAAGAATGCTTTCAAAAATAGACATGTTAATAGATTATATTTATCAATTAACTAAATGCAAAGTGAGTGAACAGAAGAAAAATCTAAATCAAATCCATATTTGGTGTGACCACCCTTTGCCTTCAAAACAGCATCAAGCATCAATTCTTCTAGGTACACTTGCACACAGTTTTTGAAGGAACTCGGCAGGTAGGTTGGCCCAAACATCTTGGAGAACTAACCACAGTCCTTCTATGGATTTAGGCAGCCTCAGTTGCTTCTCTCTCTCTTCATGTAATCCCAGAGAGACTCGATGATGTTGAGATCAGGGCTCTGTGGGGGCCATACCATCACTTCCAGGACTCCTTGTTCTTCTTTACGCTGAAGATAGTTCTTAATGACTTTCGCTGTATGTTTGGGGTCGTTGTCATGCTGCAGAATAAATTTGGGGCCAATCAGATGCCTCCCTGATGGTATTGCATGATGGATAAGTATCTGCCTGTACTTCTCAGCATTGAGGAGACCATTAATTCTGACCAAATCCCCAACTCCATTTGCAGAAATGCAGCCCCAAACTTGCAAGGAACCTCCACCATGCTTCACTGTTGCCTGCAGACACTCATTCGTATGCTCTCCAGCCCTTCGCGAACAAACTGCCTTCTGCTACAGCCAAATATTTCAAATTTTGACTCATCAGTCCAGAGCACCTGCTGCCATTTTTCTGCACCCCAGTTCCTGTGTTTTCGTGCATAGTTGAGTCGCTTGGCCTTGTTTCCACGCCGGAGGTATGGCTTTTTGGCGCAAGTCTTCCATGAAGGCCACTTCTGACCAGACTTCTCCAGACAGTAGATGGGTGTACCAGGGTCCCACTGTTTTCTGCCAGTTCTGAGCTGATGGCACTGCTGGACATCTTCCGATTGCGAAGGGAAGTAAGCATGATGTGTCTTTCATCTGCTGCAGTAAGTTTCCTTGGCCGACCACTGCGTCTACGGTCCTCAATGTTGCTCGTTTCTTTGTGCTTCTTCAAAAGAGCTTGGACAGCACATCTGGAAACCCCTGTCTGCCTTGAAATTTCAGCCTGGAAGAGACCTTACTAATGCAGTATAACTACCTTGTGTCTTGTTGCTGTGCTCAGTCTTGCCATGGTGTATGACTTTTGACAGTAAACTGTCTTCAGCAACCTCACCTTGTTAGCTGAGTTTGGCTGTTCCTCACCCAGTTTTATTCCTCCTACACAGCTGTTTCTGTTTCAGTTAATGATTGTGTTTCAACCTACATATTGAATTGATGATCATTAGCACCTGTTTGGTATAATTGTTTAATCATACACCTGACTATATGCCTACAAAATCCCTGACTTTGTGCAAGTGTACCTAGAAGAATTGATGCTGTTTTGAAGGCAAAGGGTTGTCACACCAAATATGGATTTGATTTAGATTTTTCTTCTGTTCACTCACTTTGCCTTTAGTTAATTGATAAATATAATCTATTAACATGTCTATTTTTGAAAGCATTCTTACTTTACAGCATTTTTTCACACCTGCCTAAAACTTTTGCACAGTACTGTATATATATATATATATATATATATATATATATAAAGTCAGATTTGTCAAGTTGTTTCCTTTTCTAATGAAATCATCACTTTAAAAAAATACCATAAAACGTTTTAAAAAGCTAAAATGGCAACAAAAATATTACTTATCACTCAAGTGTCGGTTATATAAACCCATGTTTGAAAAAATCCATTTGCAGCCACCGCACTGATAATACAGGTCGGCCATTTTGAACCTCTGAGCTTGACTCGATACTGTTATGTAGCGCTCTCAGTGTGCAGGTCGTTCAACACTTAATGCTCTGGAGCGCTCTGCCTAGAACTAGTTAACTACTTCATTATTCCTGTTAAACCTGGTGTAGGCTGCCTATGCCTGCCTTATACTAAGATTAGCCCATTTCTGTGTTGCTATAATAAGTAGAACGATACAGTTTCTTTCCCAAAAAAGGCTCTGCACTTTTACCAGGAGATCAAAGCGTCCTGGGGGAATGCAGCTCGTGCACCACGGTCAATAGCACTGTTTTATTTAAGAAGTACTGCAAGAGCTATTATTTTCTCAAAGCCCCAGAGATTTTGGTTTTAATGGTAATCCATCAAAAGGCCATCAGAAAGTCTATCAATTATGATCCAAGTTTGGCATTTGTAGTGTTCTTCTAGAGATCAAAATAAAGGACACTTTGAGATCTCTTGAGATCTCATTAAGATGTTGAAGCAAAAAAAAAAGAAACTTATTGGAAATCGTGGTAAACAACACACATTTTTCAAAAAAAGGGAACATATGGTGGATGTATATTTTGTATATTTCTAAGCATTGCCCATATTGTGACACTGTAGTAGATTTTTTTTATATAAATACAATTGGCTTTCAGCATTCTCAACGACTCACCAAGTAAAGTAACTGTCCATATAGTTTGGGGTGCCCCGTGTAGTCGTGTGAATGACAGTTGACCTCTAGTAGCAGTGCATTTTCTTTGTGCTCCCATTGATGAGGGAGTGAAATATGTTTCCTTGGTACACATTATCACTCCGCTGTGAGCTTTACTGATGAGGTGCTAAATGAGGCCAAGACATCTCAGCTGAACTCTGTCCTTCAAGGTTTAGTAGTTTGGCGACATTCGCTGATCAGGTTTACTGGGTGAAAAAAAGCAACTGTCTAGACAGTCAACCTGGGCCAGTACAAGCCGGACAGTGGGAACGAGATTCAGAGAAAAAACTGGGGTAAATAAATTTAAAACATGTCAAATAAAACGTCCAAATTTGAAGACTCACAGTTTTCACAAATGATTGTGTAAAAACTCACAGAAAGAAAAAAACGGTTTGGAATACCAATATTTGCCATCTGACAAAAGCTAACATCATAATCACCTTAGCCATCTGGCTATTTGAAAGGTTTGCTGGTTCTTCCCCTGTGAGGGCACAGAAAAACTCCAAACCTGTTTTATTTTTAGTCAAAGCCCTTTGAAGCAGAGTGCACCTACGGATGCTAATTTCCTTTATTGATCTCTGTACTCCACAGCCTACACTAGGATTTAATTGAGCTAAAGCTTTGAGAACTAGTGAACTAAATGTGTTTACTGTAGCAGGGTTAGTTAAAAATGTTAAATTAGCCTGTGTAAATGTTGTTCAGTCTGTGGGAGTGATCCCCCTAATCCATGCCTAAACTCCCATGTTAGGTGCTAAAAGCTGTATTTTAAGTAATTCAATTATCAGCTTATTTAGCTTCATATGAATTGCTCCTGTGTTGCAAAGAACATCAGAACTTGCTGAAAGAAGAAGACTGATTCCCCACAACACTTGAAAATGTGCCCTTTCGAACACTATGGGGAAATATAATAGATTTATGTTCAGACTTCTGTATTTGGACTAGACCAGGTAAGATGCCACTTTTTTATGTGTGTGCTATTCCTTTATATACGTGCACAGAGATACTAAATAGGATCTGCAAATTAATGTTGGAGTGAGTCACCCCAGGATAAAGATTTTGAAAATGTAAGGATTTAAAAATAAATACAGTATTATGCCTTTACAGTGAATAACAGAACACATATTGCACCCCAAAAGCCAGACTGACTCTCCACACATACATACATATAATAAGGAGTCAGAAGGTGCCCCCTCTGTTATGTTTTACTGTTAAATCTATAAAGCAGCCTGTGCCAAACAGCAAGTTGTCAGGCCAGATATTTTCCACTTTAGCAGAAAGCAAATATAAAATGGAATTTGGTTTGTGAAATGAATTCCATGATTTATTATCTCTCTGCTTCCTGACATTTGGGGAATGGAGGGGCCTGTGATGAGTATTAATCCAGTTTTAGCATCAAGCACCCTTGAAGTTCTGCAGCAGCTTTAAAAAGCAATGGGTCAAAGACAAATGATAACATCCCCCATAATGCAATATGGAAAAGTAACATTGTATGTTCCCTCCAGCTTCCTTCCAAAAAACAATAAATAAATACATTTTGAGTATTCCTCAGGGTGAGTGAGAGGGTCTTAGGATGCCAACCATGCTATTACTAGACCAATCCCTTGATTACATACCCAGTCCCTAGAAGCTCAGCTGGTGCATGGTTGAAATCCTGACACTTGGCGTGAGACCTACATTGACCTTTGCCCTCCCACATTTAGGGTTAAAATTAAAACAGGGCTAGTTCACCTCATCGTGCACCATTGATCACAACTTGTTAGTAACCTGACAAGACCAGGTGGATATTTCCCAAGCTAGGATTTTTTCTCTGGGGTTCAGTAGCTTGATGCTTATGTTCAGCTGGTAAAAAGATGTGGTCACCCATTGAATGTCTTATTGGTAAGTGGTTTTCAGTGGTGGATCAACATTCAAATTTCCCTTGCTCACCAGTAAATTCACCAGTAAATTCAGTGCCTTTTGTTCCCAAAGCTTCAGGTTTAATTCCTGGTTTCTCGTTTTTTAATGGAGTTGTGATTACACTGTTACATTACTACACATGTACCTTTATGTACTACAAGTAAAACAGTATTTCAAGAAAATAATAAAACTTGAGTAGATAATGTTTTATCAGTGAAGAAAGCATGGGGTATTAATCAGTGTTAATTGAACATGTTAGAACAGGGGGGTGATGAATCATTAGACTAAGCTGGTCCCTCAGCTACTTTTCATAATGGTGATTTAACTATACTTTCAACATATTTTGGGGAATGTGTTTATTGGGTAATTATTAAATAACAACCCATTAGCAATATATTTGATTGTGTTCTTTAATCTAGTGAATGATCTGCAAGTCATTCAAATCAAAGTTGGTCATTCATTTTTGAATATATTTTACCATAATTGGATGCTCAAGTCTAATGGTTTGCCATTAATAAAAACCTGCCCCCTGTTGTTAAAAGCTTCAAATACAATGTTATCATTACTGTTATCACTACCGGTTTTTTTTATATTTCTCCCGAAGTGTAGTCATATGGAAGGTTGTATGGGAACTGAAGTAGGCTATCACTATCAGCATAACAATGGTTTAGTGAAGTGTTCCATCAGCACAAATTGAACACAACTGAGCACTAATCAAATCTTACTCATGTACAGCCAGGTACCCTATTACACTAACGGTATTTAAACCAAGTATTTTGAGTCAGTCTTCATTTCTGGAAAATAAGCATCAGCTGTCTTGCACTTTAGCTCTGTATACAATGTTGTGTGTCATCCATTATGCAAAGACAGCCTGAAGACTTGCACCCTTTCACATTGCTGAAGACTTATCATAAGTTTGTAACAAAAAATTTTTTTTTTTGGGGGGGGGGGGGGGGGCTGTAAATGCAATCCATGGAATTCAACAGTGGCTTCCATTTCCCAGATGTAACCACTTACACTGCTTACATTGTAGGGACAATTATATGTTTAGAATAAGGGCTGTGCACAGAGGAAGCTTTCAGTATTTTAAAAGGGCACTGCCAATTGGGTTTGAGCCTAAACTTTTAAACTAAGATAAAGATTTAAATCCCTGCTGTCCATAGAAGCCTCATGCAATGTGAATCCTGCGCAAGATCCATTGTCAAAAATAAATGCGAAGCCCCACTACATGATAGGGTATAACTGTTTTGAGCTGGAATGAATACAAAGGACAGCACTTCCAACAGAAGAGCTCCACAACAACATGCTGCAGCATTGGTGAGAATCTGAAGGTAAGACTGCCTCACACTCAGACACCAAAGCAACTTCCAGCAGGCACCTCCTGTTCTGTGTATTACTTCCATAAAAGTACTTTCCAGACCCAACTCAATCTTCAATGAAAATTATTTGTATTTAAACTGGATTTGAAATGGATGACCAGGGAAAATTTTAAAAACCTACAGTGTATACCAAAAAAATACTTGAAAGTGCACAATAGCATCTCGGTATTAATGTCTTTAACAAACCTCAATCTTTTCTTACCCGATAAAGAAAAATATATTCAATTGATCTTTATTGCCCAGCCCTGTCATTTTACATACTTTACAAAAGAATTTTGTACTAAATGCTGAGTCTTGGTCTTACTGGCCCTCTTGAAGTGATTGTCTTCCATTTTACCCAATAACAAATTGGCCTGTGCCCATCGGCTACAGAAATATTGTGCTATTGTTAAAATTACAAAGGCACTGCACTTTTATACTTGTTCATTTTTTTTTCGTTACAAAAATGTTGAAGAAAACAAATGCTGCCCCATTTCTCAGCAGGCTGCTATTTAATTGGACTTCACTGTTCCAGTAATTTAAAAATCTCACTTTGCTTTGTGACTTTTTCTGTCATAAAATAACGTGAAGAAATGAAAAAAAAAATACCCAGCTACATTTAGAAATACTCCTTTTGTCCAATGTTTGTAGCCTCTAATGGAAATTTAAATAATACAACCTTTGTCCAATACATTTCCCATCATAATGTATTGACATGAATACATTATGTCCATTGTTATTATCTTCCTTTTAATTGTTAATGGTACTGTTAATATATACAGTGCTCCCTCCCTATAAGGCTCTCGGTTATAACGTGCCTTGGATATAACGTTCCAACAGCATGTCCCCCAATTCCCTATACTGGTGATTCATGCAATATTTCTACAGTAAATACAGTATCAGTGTTGTTCAAACTGTAAACAACTCCGGCAGCCGAACCTGGGGTGAGCCCATTCCCTCTTCCCCTCTCCTAAACCTCTCTTTAATATTAGTATATCATAACTTCTTTGTAAAACTTAATAGCATATTTTATTTCTACTTATCCATTCATTATGTACCCTTACAAAAGTTTAACACAGTATTTTTGTGGGGTATTTTTTCAGTTTTAACATGCTTTTCCTATGGTTATACTATGCATTTACCATAGTATACCCTGGTTCGCCATTTGTATGATTTACCATACCTCGCTATTTAGCAATGCTTACCTATGCTTGACCATGCTTTCACGATGTTGTATTACACTTTGCTATGCTTTTACTATGGTAAACTTGTATAAGGGTAACAATATTTAAAATGTTTGAAATTTTGAAAAATGATTCCCTGGGGCACAAATGCAGTGTCTTTCATATTGAATTCAGTTCTGTTTATAGCAGTCTGTTTACCCTCAGCCATTTATCTGCATGGTTGGCTAATTAATCTGCTTAGGTCAGATGTTCAACAGAGGGTTTGTTCTACAATGCATTATTTAGGCATTTACTCATGCTAAGAGGTTTAATAATATATCACATAAACAAAGGGTTCTGTTTCAGACATGTCTGTATGGAAATGACAAAGATCCTGTAGTTGGTTACAGTTTTCTATAGTGATGAGTTTTTTTTTTTTTTTTTTTTTTTTAATGATGTTGTTTAAAACTTCTGTGTCCTCCTGTGTTCAATTGTATACTAACCCTATTACAAGATTTTTTTTTCGAGGTATTCTATGAATCAGAATCCAGACTTTATGGCTTTCAGTTTGTTTCAGTTTGTTTTAGCCACACACAGAACATCTTCCTTCATTCCTCATACGAACTTTGTAAAAGTAACAGCATGTTCCATGTACCTTCAGTAGCAGGAGGTCATTAATGTAATTTTTTAAAGGACTGTTTTTGGAACAGTGTTTTTAAACAGTCTCTTAGGTTTAACAGTTCTTTAAAAGAAAAATGAGAATAACACTTTTATAAAACTAGATTTTGTGAAAAGCAAATATGATTGAATTAATTAATTAATTAATTAATTAACTAAACCCTTAAGTTTACCATAGTCATTTTTCTTTTTTCTTTTTTTTTTGCAGTTTTCCATGCTTTTCCCATGGTTATGCTATGTGTTACCATTGCTTACCATGTTTTTAAACATGTATAACCATACGAGTCTTACCTGTGCTTTATTACACTTTGCTGTGCTTATACTATGGTAAAAGTTAGGGAAATTGTTTTTTTTAAAAAAAAACAATCTTTTAAAAAAAAAAAAACTAAAAAAAATTATGAATAGGGCCCTACATCTTTAAGAAACCTCACTTATAGACTCAAGAATCATATATGGCATATGGTGGAAGTGGTTCAGAAACATACTTTATAATAAAAATACATAATTCATAACAAAAAAATAACTAAAGATCCTTGAGGGCTTTCAACACAAAAGTTGGATTTTCTGGTATTTCTTGCTGGAAACATTAAAAGAAGAGAGACAGATCAATTCTCAGAATTTGCTTCTAGGGTTTGCAAGGTTACCTAGAAATGTCACAGTTGTTTAATCTTTCCTTCTTTCATTTAGAATCCTTCCATGAAAACAGGACTACTTTAAATCTACTATACCAACAGACTTCAATGCTTAGATAAAATAATAATGAAAGTATTACATAAGGTGTGGCTATTAAGGCAACACACCACTCTACAGTATAGCAGTCACCATATCATTGGAGCTGTAAAGTCTTCACTGAAGAAAATCAGTTTCTCGTACTCCTACTAGCCAGATTTCATTCCCACAACAGCAAAGGTCTCTCAATAGTTTAGTTGCCATTGCCTATTGAGCTGGAGTGAATCTAGAGTCCCTTAAGAAAGAATTTAACACGTGTTTCAGTAAGGAGAAGGTCCAAACAGACTCAAGATCTTCCCGCCACATAATCTTAATATAGTAAATAGTATCTCTCCTGGTACAATCACAGGACCAAAAGTGATTTAGTTAAAACTGCCAAGAACTGGGTCAGCTCCATGTGATTTATGACTGTGGGTTTCCTTCTGTGTACCTACTAGCTCTTTTATAGATCTATTTTTTTCTGTAACCTGCAAGGTTTATTTGAAGTTACATTGTGATTTTAACATAGCAGTCGGGAGAATGGTGCCCTTTGTTTACAAGGATCGTGCTGTAATCTGTTATTGTATTTCAGATTCTGTGACTCTCAACCTCAAGCATTTTTGAACTCGGTTGTCATTCAGGCTGCATGCACCTGGAACTCTTCACTGTCTATTTCAAAGACTATTCTTTTGTTGCCCAATGAGTGGTTTCAAGCAGATCTCCCATGAACAGTTTTTTTTTAATAATACTTTAGTTTATTGTTTTGAACTGTATGTAATGTACATTTTTATTGGTACCTTCTACTTTTGTTTCCCCAAATGTACCTAGCTAATTAGGCATAGACCTCAGTAGCCCTTTTCATGGAAAAATGCATTTAATTAATTCAAAAATTGCTGCAGGATAGACCTCAACAGTGAAATTACAACAGAATTACATCAAATTAAATTTAAAATTGACTCAGAATCCAATCTTCAATCCAGCATATTTTACAATCACAAAATTCATCATAAATTAAAGACAGAACAAAAATATATAAATATAAGTTAAACCAAAGTTAGCTTTTATAAATACTTTATGTAAACTAAAAGTGATGTAGATGAATGCATTCTGGTGGGTGAATAGACTGTTGTTTATACATTATTCTAATAAAAGTATTGATTAAATGTCATGCAGCCTCTATTGGATATGTACAGGTAGTGGACAAAAAAATGGAAACACCAATGTAAAGTCACTTAATAGGGCGTTGGGCCACTATGGTATCCCACTCTGTGGCGTTCTCGGCAGACCGTTTTTGATGAAACTGGCTGCTCTCGCCCCAGGTTGAAATTTGCAGTCAATTGATCTGCAGTTGCTCGCCTGTTTTGCCTTGCACTTCGAATTAATGCATGATCCTAGAGTGTGCTCTTCCTAGAGTATGCGCTTCCGCCCAACAATCACCCCTCTTTCAAAGTCACTGAGGTGTCCTCTTGCAGCCATGCTAGCCATAATATAGGCAACCAGGCCTGTCCAGCATTTTTATACATGACCCTAAGCATGCTGGGATGTTATTTGCTTAATTAACACATGAACCACACCTGTGTGGAAGCCCTTGCTTTCAATATACTTGGTGTCCCTCATTTACCCAGGTTTTTTCCATTTTTTTTTGTCCACTACCTGCATATAAAGTACCTATGTCAATTGCTGTCTTTTTGATAAAGATGCCAATTTTAATGAGTGATAGCCTTATTCCAATAATCCTTGAACTTTCATGTAATTTCCTGATATGGGGGTCAAGGTTGATGGCAGATATGCCTCATGACTAAAGATTTTCTTTTCGACCCTGGAGTCCTAGTCTTACCAGTGGTGTAAACCACAGGGGGAAATATGTCTGTTACATATTTCTTGCAATTATCTGAGAACCTTATTGAAACACCTAACTCTCTGAAGGTGCTATAATTAACATTTTATTCAAAACACATTTATCCGTAATGTTCTTTCTTCATTCCAAAAGCAAAATGACTCAAGGCACAATGTGATATTGTTGACCCTTTGCACACTGTACATTTCTATTCAAGCAGAATACTTGACTTTCCAGACCTTGATTACAATAGCCTCGGTGCAAGCTGGGGCCAATGCATTAAAATTAAATACTTTTTCTTGTATCACTTCGTATATATATATATATATGTATAAACTGGTGAGCATTTATTTCAATGGGCTCATCCAGTTGATATTTTCCATAATGGCATAATGGATGTTTGATATCAGAAACAAGCGCCCATTAACCCCAGGTGGACATTAAATTCTCATATCACACACTACCCCATGCATTATTCTCTCTCTCTTTCTGTGGTACCCCAAATGTGCTCCACTTACTACCAATACTGAATGACTGGGTATGACATTTTCTCTTCATTTTACCCGCAAATGCTAAGTAAATTAATAGATGATTATCTATTCAGAGATGCCAAGATATATATTTGATGTTCTTAATTTCTTCGATGTACATCCCATTTACCATGCTGCAAGAAACAGAGGCGTCTTAAGCAGAAACGTTGTTACAGCCAGCCGGCCTACTGTACAAGGTAATTGCCTGTAAGGAACCACCTGGACAAATCTGTGTGAACAGCTGGCTGAAACCCACAGCTGAACACCCAAGCCATTATATAAAAATGGAAATTATCAGGAACCAATTACCTGTCAAACCCATAGTTCAGACGAAAGCCTTGGTGTCTGTACAAGGTTCTGAACGTATAACCTTATGTTGCTGCAGTGGGAAATGCTGTGAAGTAATAAGCAACCTTCTGGCTCAAAAGAGCAGTAAAAAAAAAAATCTAAACTTGTTGAGGAAGCATATACGACATTTCCAAGGGAGCACAAAAATCAATATCAAAACACTGTGAGCAAAAAACTTAGTGAAATTACTTTTCAGCTTTAGGATATGTGAATTAGCCATGGGTGGGTCAATACTGCCATCTATGGGGCACTGTCTGACAGCAGGCCCAGAATGCATCACTCCAAACAGGATCAGGTGTTAAATACAGGCTCTGTGTCACCAAGCTGCATCACATTTTTTAGGTGGAACAGAATTCTTTCAGTGATGAGAGTTTTGTCTGTAGAGGACATTGCATTCAACTGCTGCAGTAGAAGCAAGAGTGTAATGTTTTGGCTTTTAGAATGACAACAAATTCTAGAAAATATGTATCTAATTTTAATGTGCAATGAATGTTGGGAATTAATTTTAGGCCCACATGTGTTGAACTGATGCCGAACAATCTTTGCAATGCCTTCTAGCCCCTGCTAGACATTTACCTTGTACTGTACTCAGGCATGGTGTTATCAGTACAGAACAGAGGCTGTACTAGTTTAGGCTAATTTAAAACAAAACATCAGCAAACTCAACTCACACATTCATGCACGCAAGGAAAACAGCTTTCTCTGTATTCTTTGCAGAATCAGAAAGTCAGTTCTTGGAAATTTAATAGGGCCCTGCTAACACAGCTTAGAAATTGCTGGCCACGTGTATGAAATTTTAATGAATTTGTATATTTTGGGATTTTTCTATATAGTTGAAAAAATGAGCCAAGCACTGCTTGTGATTTTCAAAGATGTAGAACATTAGATTATTGTCTCTTTGCTGCCATCTGGTGGATATTGCTTAAAGTTCTTGGACTTCAGAAATGTTGAATTCTTGTGTTGATCAACATTATTTCCACAACATCTATTGGCAACAATGTACAGTTACTCAAATTAGTAACCAAAAAGGTGATAGGACAGCCATGCTATACCAATTTTACCAGAAAGGAAACAAAATGATGTCATGTGAAGATTCATTAAATACTTTTTTTTTTTTTGACTATGTATTGTATTTAAACAGGAGATATAATCCTTGGAGACAAATGTCTTAGTCCAACAAGGCAACAAGCCAGACAGCAACAGCAATTGCAAGCTGATGCAGACCTAGCTGATGCAAACACAGCAGACCTAGCTGATGATAAGGGAGCGCAGGTTTTTCCTCTGAGTTCAATCATGCGCTGCATTTTTTTCATACATGAAAGATCTCAATTCTGTTTTAAGTGATGTGTAATTAGCTATGGATAATTTGCTATTATGATATGGGTTCCTGCATGAAGCACTATGGGACAGCTATCGGAACCTCAAGTCATCACCATGGAGAGTACCTCTGGCTCAGGCTGTAAAACATCTGTTACAGCTGACTGACTCCGTGATGAGATTTTTACCTGCTGTGGCGGTTCACTGGCTGGGTAATCATTTCAAAAACGCTAAAAATCAAACCCCTCACACTTTAAGAAGGGCATAACCTTGAGACCTGATCAGCAGACTGGTGTTTTTGTTTGTATGTTTTTATTATTATTGGACAAACTCCACAAAAGGGACAGTAATGCTAGCCTGCATTGCGCTAGGGTTTAGTATAATATGGAAATGATGTGGTATTATGTATTAACTGTGCATAACAGCAGTAATAAGAAGTGTGATTAAATATCAAATGCCTTTTTAATGAGTTTGAAAAGTGGGGGGAAACATGGTTGTCTTAACCCTGTCAGCTAACCTAATCAGCAATATTTATGTGCTATAGCTTACTTAACACAGCAGCCTGCAGATGGCGTTTTTTTTTTTACTGTATTGCAACAGGTATAGAGTAAATGTTATTATCATTGTAATATTAGGCCCTCTAATGCAGTATACATGAAACTAAAGTATAGTACTCTTAGGTCACTTAAAACACTGCCACTGCAATTCAGCATGGTGTAAAGTTGAGTGAATATGGTTCTGCTAAGTTGTAATTAGGGTTTTGAGGGACTGGTTCATTTGGAACTAAGCTGGAACCATCAAACCCATATGGCGAAATGCATACTGCTTATTTTTTATTGAGCATTGTCCCATCCGTCCTTCTAAAGCATATGCTTCTCTTGGAATTGAAGGCACGAAGAGCATTTTAAATACATTTTTTATTTTGGCCAGACATTGTAAACCACAATTCTCTAGCAAAACAGTTTATGATAAAGCATTATATTTCATTGCAGCTTTACAAGCAGCCAAAAGTGAACAATACATAATGTGTAAATGTTTTTTCATCATAGTGATCCAGTTTAACTCGTCCATAGTCGTCGATATAGGTGAAATAGTAGCCGTATCAGTCCACAGCTAAGCACCTCTCCGTTTATTTCTGAAACTTAACATGTTTATTCAGTTTAAATACATTGAGATATAGGATCTCACCAATCTCAGGGGGGGCTGTTATTTATTAATATATGCAAGCCAACAACATTATTAAAT
Organism: Acipenser oxyrinchus oxyrinchus; assembly: GCA_030684275.1. Taxonomy (NCBI): domain Eukaryota; kingdom Metazoa; phylum Chordata; class Actinopteri; order Acipenseriformes; family Acipenseridae; genus Acipenser; species Acipenser oxyrinchus. The sequence goes on along the minus strand of JAGXEW010000331.1, from coordinate 92,868 downwards.
AATCATATACCATAATTAGACGATGCCCTTATCTAGTTTATATATACTGTACTCTGCTTTAAAAAGCCTGATATTCGCCAAAGTTTACACACACACACACACACACACACACACACACACACACACACACACATATATTTATATATATATTGTAGCGTTTCACGCAGCGTGCAGGATAGAAGAAGACAACACGCCGTTTCCAAGTTCAACGCTTTATTTATGAACCTCTTTCAGAGCCCACTGCTCTAGCCCCTTGCTCTGCATCGACACAATGAGCGTGCAACGCCCCCTCTTATACCTTAGCCCCGCCCCTTTATTCTAATCGGGTGCCAGAGCGAACACCTATCCCATTGGTCCCCAGCCGCACACCAGGACCAATGGGTACATACAACAACCAGCCAATGACAGGGACAGAGCGACCCCGCAGCTACAGGTAATACAGACGGGGGGGAGGGAACACAATACAGCGGCATTAACAGACAGTAGAAACAAGAGGGAACACAGTACGCAGACACAATACACGGATCGCTACACTACCCCCACCTTAGCCTTTTTGTCCCCAAAAAGTTCACAGGGCGCCATGCAGCATACGACCGTGATAGGCAACCTCCACCCCTGAAACACAGACCCCCTCCCCGCATGTCCGGTTTTCCCTCCAGGGCCTTTGGTGGGTGAGCCGGCGGGCCATCCTCTGCTGACCTGAGTGACTCTCGGCACCCCAGTATCAGGAGCTCGCTCTCCGGCAACAAGGTTTCTCCCTCTGGCGGCGGCAGATCTGGGCTCCTCTGCAGCGGTTCTCTTTGCTCCTCTGCCTTGGTCACACCGCTTGCAGGAGCCCTTAAAAGGACTGGCGCTTGCAGCAGTAGCTCTTTTAATAAGGCAGGTAGCAATGGTGCTCTCTCAGGCGGCGCTCTCTCAGGCGGCGGCAGCGGCGCTTTCTCCGGCGGCGGCGGCGCTCTCTCAGGCGGCGGCGGCGGCAGCGGCGCTTTCTCAGGCGGCGGCGCTTTCTCGGCGGCGTAGCGGCGCTCTCAGGCGGCGGCGGCGGCGGCGCTCTCTCAGGCGGCGGCGGCGCTCTCAGGCGGCGGCGGCGCTCTCAGGCGGCGGCGGCGCTTCTCAGGCGGCGGCGGCGCTCTTCAGGCGGCGGCGGCGGCAGCGGCGCTCTCTCAGGCGGCGGCAGCGCAGCGGCGCTCTTCAGGCGGCGGCAGCGGCGCTTCTCAGGCGGCGGCGGCGGCGCTCTCAGGCGGCGGCGGCGGCAGCGGCGCTCTCAGGCGGCGGCGTAGCGGCGCTTCTCAGGCGGCGGCGGCGGCAGCAGCGCTTTCAGGCGGCGGCGCTTTCCGGCGGCGGCAGCGGCGCTCTCAGGCGGCGGCGGCGGCGGCGCTTTCAGGCGGCGGCGGCGCTTTCAGGCGGCGGCGGCGGCGCTCTCGGCGGCGGCGGCGCTCTTCAGGCGGCGGCGGCGGCAGCGGCGCTTTCAGGCGGCGGCAGCGGCAGCGGCGCTTTCAGGCGGCGGCGTAGCGGCGCTTTCAGGCGGCGGCGGCGGCGGCGGCGCTTTCAGCGGCGGCGGCGGCGGCGGCGGCGCTCTCAGGCGGCGGCGGCGCTCTTCAGGCGGCGGCGGCGCTCTTCAGGCGGCGGCGGCGGCGGCGGCGCTCTCAGGCGGCGGCGGCGGCGCTTTCAGGCGGCGGCGGCGGCGGCGCTTTCAGGCGGCGGCGGCGGCGGCGGCAGCGCTCTCAGCGGCGGCGGCGCTCTCAGGCGGCGGCGGCGGCGGCGCTTTCAGGCGGCGGCGGCGGCGGCGCTCTCAGGCGGCGGCGGCGGCGGCGCTCTCAGGCGGCGGCGGCGGCGGCGCTCTCAGGCGGCGGCGGCGGCGGCGCTCTCAGGCGGCGGCGGCGGCGGCGCTCTCAGGCGGCGGCGGCGGCGGCGCTTTCAGGCGGCGGCGGCGGCAGCGCTCTCAGGCGGCGGCGGCGGCGCGCGCTCTCAGGCGGCGGCGGCGCTCTCAGGCGGCGGCGGCGGCGGCGCTTCTCAGGCGGCGGCGGCGGCGGCGCTTCTCAGGCGGCGGCGGCGGCGGCGCTCTCAGGCGGCGGCGGCGGCGGCGCTCTTCAGGCGGCGGCGGCGGCGGCGCTTTCAGGCGGCGGCGGCGGGCGGCGCTCTCTCAGGCGGCGGCGGCGGCAGGCCCTCCATCTCACACACTGGAGATGGTCCAGAATCCTTCGCTAGCCTCCTCGAACGGCCACACCTCCTCCGCTTTCGTTTTCGGGCAGGCAGTAGGTCCCCTTCCTCCTGGAAGGGGCAGCACGCCACTTGGTGCCCGATCTCCCCGCAGGCAAGGCACCAACCCTCCTCCTCCAAGCCACCGAGGAAATCCTCCAGTCCGCCGTCCCACCGGTTCCGCGGACGGCTCGGGTCGTACCACAGCCATTGGTCCATCACTGTCTTCTATCCGCTCTTGCTCAACGCTGGATTACTTGTTGTTTTGATCCCGCTTCTGACACCAGTGTAGCGTTTCACGCAGCGTGCAGGATAGAAGAAGACAACACGCCGCTTCCAAGTTCAACGCTTTATTTATGAACCTCTTTCAGAGCCCACTGCTCTAGCCCCTTGCTCTGCATCGACACAATGAGCGTGCAACGCCCCTCTTATACCTTAGCCCCGCCCTTTATTCTAATCGGGTGCCAGAGCGAACACCTATCCCATTGGTCCCCAGCCGCACACCAGGACCAATGGGTACATACAACAACCAGCCAATGACAGGGACAGAGCGACCCCGCAGCTACAGGTAATACAGACGGGGGGGAGGGAACACAATACAGCGGCATTAACAGACAGTAGAAACAAGAGGGAACACAGTACGCAGACACAATACACGGATCGCTACACTATATATATAGCTTGTTTTCACGATCCCACTTTTCCAGCTAACAACCACATGTGTTCTGTTGAAACATTGAAAGAAAGACCGTATGGTACATGTATTTGTTTAAAAAACGAGTATTCTTCTTTTGTGCCATATAAAGTTGAAATCTCTAAAATGAGTTCTTGTTTGGTACCAGAGTGCCCAGCCGTTTTGGTTGCTTTGGAACACTTGCTCGAAATTGGTGAGTTTGAGGCTACGTTTAAAAAAATATTTCTAAAGTCTGTTGTTATTGTTCTTGTATAAAATAATGCGTATATTGAGTGAGAATATATATGCATGGTGACAAAAGTTTTTGAGTCATCAACAATTTTAGGATTGAGAAAATAAATAAATAAATAAAATATATTAACGTCATATAATCAAAGAAAATACAACATGATATCGCAGAAGTGTACCGGAAGTCATAACAGTAGTACAGTATTTAATGTTAGATTTCGAAATGTCAAATGTCCGTTTTTCGTTAAGTATATGGAAAACTAAAAATCGTTATGCAATTTGTCAATATGCTAACGTAACACTATTCAGCAGGTTTCATATGACAGGGTGATGATACAAAACTTTTGATCATCATTTTCAGGAAACAACTAACACATGTGAATACATGGAGTACTGCCTGAGGTTCTCTTTAAAAAATGTTGAAAACATAAGCAGTAAATTCCAGACGATGTCTATTTTCAAAGAAACAACTTAAAAATGAAGGTCTTGGTTTCAGCGAGGAGGCGTGCCAGCACCTTTGTGAAATTGCAGGCGCGATCACCGAACTGGTAAAGTGGGATCATGAGAACAAACTATATCCTCTTTCTTTTTTGAGTAATCCATAAACATAATATAATCTCAAGAAGCTCATTTAATAACCAGATTAATTGAACCTGTAGTGTCCCACAACAATGTTTAATTGTACATTAAAATACCATACTTTATACTCTTGAAGCAAATTCTGACACTACTGTGTAAAATGCCATCTTAAAACTACAAGCCTAGGTTGCATTTTGAAAGTAGTTTTTAGTGCATAAACAGACGCTTCCTTTTCCATTGAAAACTCTTTGTCACTACAGTAATTAATTTAAACATTTATGTGCATGTTTTGGAGCACAAAAAGCATAGTATTGATTGCATTTCATAGGGAATAATTTGTTGATAGATTAAATGGTAGCCCTATCTGTCCAGAGATGATAGACAACGAGATAAAGTGTTAACTTTTATTGGACTAACTAAACAATAATTAATCACAAGCTTCCAGACACTGATTATCACTAATTATGGACTACATAATGTTACCTTAGATAAATTAGCCCAAGACTAGTGTTAATCTGGGTCTGTGGAACTAGCCATTAAAGGTGCAGTATCCCATATGGTTTTGAACTATATCTATTTAGGCTGGTTGATACCATGCAAACATTTAAATGCTTTCCTATTAGTTTTTAAACCCTACTATGTTCTCATTTGTTTTGAAAAAAAGCTATTTCTGTAACTTTTTGTTAATAATAATAATAATAATAATAATAATAATAATAATAATAATAATAATAATAATAATAATTCTTTATTGAACAGGAGCAGTCCAGGAGAGAAGTGCATGAACAACTAGAAGTAGAAAGTATTGAAACAAGTAAACTAAGATACAAAGTGTTGCGCTTTCCTGATGAGATTGAGAAAGAAATTGCAGGTATTGAAAAAAAAAATTGAACGTCGGCAGATGAAATGTCAGCAGCATACAAATGAGATTATAAAAGATAGCTGGAAGCAATACAGCTTTGAAAATTGATAGATAAAGCTTGGTGGAAGCAATGTAATTAAGAGATACAGTTTGAGCTAATATCATATGTTACCTTATGCTCCCTTGAGAAAGATATGTACAACATATTGAAACATTGGGCAGCTGGTTCTTTGAGCTAATATATATATATATATATATATATATATATATATATATATATATATATATATATATATATATATATATATATATATATATATATATATATATATACATCTTAAGTGATATAACTTTTGGTAAGTGTCTAGTTTGCATTACTAAATTATCACCATTAAAGCTGTCACTTGATTGGCATTTCTGTCTTAATATTAAAACTCTGGAGTACAGAATGGATAGACCTAAAAAAAAAAAAAAGCTGAACATACCTAAAACTAATTTGGTGATGTCCTCTTCAATTTTAGATGCAGTGACTGGTGCACGGGATTCAAATGTTATACAGTTAAAACAGTTACAGGCTGACATGAGGAAGGTCATGGAGGACATGGAATTCATGGAAAAGAAGCAACAACTTCTTGAAAAAACAAATCTCCTGCTTTTGTGAGTTATTCTCAAAACTGTTAGATTTTGTTAATTATGATAAATAAGTGCTATTTATGTTGAAGGCTAATTAAGAAATTATTTTGAATGTACCCTAAGTAAATATATGTATTAAATATGCTTTCACTTTGTCCATTTGGTTTATACTAGAAACACAAGACGTGATACTAATGAAGTTTTGAACAATACATTTTGTAGATTTTGTCAGCAAGTTAGTTCTAAAAAGCAGGACCAGCTGCAGTGGCAGTGTTCCTTTACCCTTTACAAACAAGTTATTTTACTCCAATTCAATTTGCCAGGGTTTATTATTTGCCACACTGAGCCTATTGTAAAATAAAATAGCTATAAAAACAAATAAATAAACAGACAACTTTTAAGCATTGGCTCAAAATCTATAAACAAGTATTTAGCAAATATTTGAAAACAAATTTGCTCTTGATTCACATGCTTAATATTAGAAGTTTATCCACTGGTTTCACAGACCCAGAATAGCGCTAATCTTCAACTTCTTTACCTAAAATAACACCAAGTAGTCCAAGTCTCGTGCTAATCAGGGTATGTGATACCAGCCGCCAAACTTATATTAAGCATGTGATTCAACAGCAATTTTGTAACCAGCCATAGAAGTTTAGTAATATTGGCCTGATCAGACAAGCTTTGACCTTTGACAGTCACAAAATGAATTAGTAGTGTAATATAAAATATGTTTTAAGTCCAGAGAGAGAGCATATAAGAGCTGAACAAGAAGACGCTATTGACACCCTGAACAACAAACTGTCAGAGAAAGCAACAAAACAGATCATCCTCAATGAAACCTATAACAAAATGCAAGACTTGAAGGAACAGCTTGTAAATGTGAACAATGCCTTTGAAGACTTGGAGCTATGACACGAGAAAGAAAGGACTTTGCAGAAAGCAAGAAAAAACTAGATAGCAATGTAAGTTCTAATTTGATTCTTTATTTGTTATTTGTCATTTAGATCTGTATTCATAAAACATCAACATGACAATAAGTGAGTTGTAACCATTGAAATTGTAAATACAACACATCATAATTTTATTATCCCAATTTATTTATCCTAGGAACAGTTACCTGATCTAATGGATGAAAGTGTAGTACTGTCATATTCTGTTCATGGTAGCACTGTCAATAATGAGCTTCAAAATCCTCCCAAACATAAAAGTGCACATTCCCCCTGTCTAATTTGCACTACTTTGCCTAGATTAGCATTGAGTAGTCCAGGATTAGCGCAAATCTGGGTCTGAGAAATCAGGATTTTGATTTCCCTTTAAATTTACACAAAGCACAGTAACTACATTATAGTGCAAACATTACAGAATCTAGTGGACAAACAAAACAAGGTGCTGGTACAGGCATGCAGAGTTTTGTTTTAGCTGTGTTCTTCAAAGTGAGATTTGGCTGTAACAACAAAGCAAAGTACAAACGTTGTACACTGACAACAAAGATGTACCTGACTTCCAGGTTAACAGGTCGTGTTTTGAATTTCATTTAGGTGGCTGAAACAGAAGGTCAAATACAAAATCAGAAGGCAGAGAATGCAACGAAGATAAAAGAGCTTCGTTTTGCGGGAGCAGAGTTATTTGATAAAGAGGATGAAATTTCCGAAAAGCAAAAGGTATTTACATTAGTTGTATAAGAATTTGGTTAGTTGCTGTATATGTATTAGCATTTTTAGTAATTTAGTCATTTATTTTGCAGTGTATTCAACGATTACAAAAAAGCATTGACCAACTAAAAGCAACAAGTGTGCAGAGAAGAAGTCAGCTTGCTCAGGAACAGAAGATAGGTGAACAGCAAACCAACCAGAAGTAAGCCTATCATGTGGGACCTTGTTTGTAAAAGTGACATATAAATGTGATTAATTGAAATTCTTTACAATTGTGAAAACAGGTTTACCTGCTAAACCAAATCAAAACCAAACAGAACTTTAATAATCAATCTACTCTTAAAAAAAAGAAAGACATTTTCAAAAACCATGAACAAAGTAGTAAATCACAATTCACCAATATGTTTCAATTGTTTCAATACTGGTACATTTCTAAATTATTATTATTATTTTTTTTACAACTGACAATTTTTTGCATCCTTTAAATGTCTGCCTTGGTGCCATTGGTAACCTCTCACCTTAAATAGATTCAGTCAGGCCCAGAAAATGAAACCACATGTGTGGCTTGGTCAACTCAATCTACCAACTGTATGTTCTAGACCTGAATAGGGAGTAAGATTGAGCATATTATATATATTAAAAAAAAATTAAAAAAAACATTTACTTACAAGGTAAGATGTAAATATATACTCATGTGTAAAATGGGAGTTTTGGCAGTTTTAGTAGCGTCTGTTAAAACAAACAAACCAAAAAACAAAACATTCATATTTGATTCAGATTTTTTTTTGGTTTTCATTGGGAAGGGTAAATCAAAATCCTCATGTTGAAAACATGTCTTTCAACAGTGAAAATCTTGATAAAGAATTAACTGCATTGACTGAAGGATTTAAGATAGAATCTCAAGCTCTGTGTGATAAAATCTTACAGGTAAGAAACATTTTAATTTACTTAAAAAATACCATATATATATATATATATATATATATATATATATATATATATATATATATATATATATATATATAATTTGAGGGTAATTAAGTTTAAAAAAACATTACATTTGCAACAGTTTTTACTAAGAAAATATTTTTCTTGTTCCACAATTTGAATTAAAATACACAAGAGCAAACCTTGTATCTTAGGCGTCAAATAGGACAGATGTGATTTGTTGTCAGGAGCTTTATTATTATTTTATTTATTTATTTATTTATTTATTTATTTATTTATTTATTTGGCAGACGCCCTTATCCAAGGCGAGCTGTAGACTTTAGGCAAGTCAAAGTGATCTTTCAAAATGCACCATCAAAGACAAATTGTGGCAAGCTGACCTTAAAAAGAACAAGGTTATTGGAAACTCCTCAGATGTGTTATACTTCAAACAGAAGAGAAGCAGGTGGGGGTTGATAAGTAGTCCTTGTGTACAAATGAAAGCAATCAATGAAATAAAGAGGAGAAAGGTGAAATAATTAACTTAATAAGAGGTCAACTTTTTAACCAATTCAATTATATTGTTACCTATAACCTATTAAGTAGGATTGACCATGCTCCAGCTTCGGAGCTTGACAGTTTTCTGAGCTGGAGCTGGGGCTGCTGGAGCCGGAGCAGAGGTTCTGGAGCAGCTCCATTATTTCCTGCCTTTCACATTTTAAAAAACTCTTCCTGAATAATTCAGTTTAAACACTTGAATTAACAAAATAAATAAGTATATAAAATGCCTAAATGTAAATTGAGAAAGTACTTTAACGTATGTAATATAAGGGGTCATCCAAAATTATCAACTAGAATCATGTATTCCAGTATCTGCAGCCATTATCAAAAAGCATTCACTGCCCTCGATCTATTGCTAACATTTTTATTGAATGTTTTACTAATTGTAGGTTGATGAGGAAATGAGACAAGTTGAGGAGATTAATCTTGTACACCAGCAGATGATCTCGAGTCAGACTGAGAACTTTCAGGCAGTGAGAGCAAGAGAAGATGTTGTGCTGGCATTCCATATGGATGATACAAAACTGTGAGACTCTAATCTGTTTGATAATAAAGAAATACATAGTAATCTTTAAAAAATCGTTCACCAATGTATACATTTATTTTTAAGGCTAGAAGCTTCAGAACATGCTCTTGAAGAAAAACTTGAAAATATTGCCAAGCTCAAAATGGAAATCAAAGAACTCGACGAGGAAAAAAAGAGACTAGAAGAAAGCAACGAGTACGGTTTTTAAGTGATTTTTATCTGATTATCAGTTAGAATGTTAGTTCATAGTCAAACATACTTGTGGGTTTTAATCACCTTATACTTACGGACTGAACTATGTTAAAAATATAATACCATATATACAGTAGATTAAAGTAAAAATATTATTTGAGATTTTCTGCCCCTCACTTCCATGTTTCTAACCAAAAATTAATATTTCGCTGTTTCCTTTTTAGAATTAACATGGAGATGCATAGAACAAAATTGGATGAACTCAAAGAACAGCTGGTGAAAGAACAAAAAAAGAGGTTTGATTGATTGATTAAACACATTCTTCAGCTTCCATCACATGTATCTGTTGTCAGTTGATGCAAAAAGATGTGAATGGGAAAAGCATCTTTCTTGGAACTTGAATTTGTATAGCTAAAAAAACAAATCTGTCATCGCCTGCAAATCCATGTTAACTTCATTCTTTTGTTACAGGTTACTGTTTGAGGTTAAACAGGAGGAACTGAGCAATGAGCTTGAAAGATGGAAGCATGCACATACAGAGTATATTGAAGAAATTAACACAAATATCGAGTTGAACAAGAATAAATGTGCTGAACTGATAGATGAGGTATGGGGTTTGTAAGCCTGTGAGAAACTTTTCATAACATACAGTACTGTGCAGAAGTTTTAGGCAGGTGTGAAAAAATGCTGTAAAGTAAGAATGCTTTCAAAAATAGACATGTTAATAGATTATATTTATCAATTAACTAAATGCAAAGTGAGTGAACAGAAGTAAAATCTAAATCAAATCCATATTTGGTGTGACCACCCTTTGCCTTCAAAACAGCATCAAGCATCAATTCTTCTAGGTACACTTGCACACAGTTTTTGAAGGAACTCGGCAGGTAGGTTGGCCCAAACATCTTGGAGAACTAACCACAGTTCTTCTGTGGATTTAGGCAGCCTCAGTTGCTTCTCTCTCTTCATGTAATCCCAGACAGACTCGATGATGTTGAGATCAGGGCTCTGTGGGGGCCATACCATCACTTCCAGGACTCCTTGTTCTTCTTTACGCTGAAGATAGTTCTTAATGACTTTCGCTGTATGTTTGGGGTCGTTGTCATGCTGCAGAATAAATTTGGGGCCAATCAGATGCCTCCCTGATGGTATTGCATGATGGATAAGTATCTGCCTGTACTTCTCAGCATTGAGGAGACCATTAATTCTGACCAAATCCCCAACTCCATTTGCAGAAATGCAGCCCCAAACTTGCAAAGAACATCCACCATGCTTCACTGTTGCCTGCAGACACTCATTCGTCTCACGCTCTCCAGCCCTTCGGCTGAACAAACTGCCTTCTGCCACAGCCAAATATTTCAAATTTTGACTCATCAGTGAAGAGCACTTGCTGCCATTTTTCTGCACCCCAGTTCCTGTGTTTTCGTGCATATTTGAGTCGCTTGGCCTTGTTTCCACGCCGGAGGTATGGCTTTTTGGCCGCAAGTCTTCCATGAAGGCCACTTCTGACCAGACTTCTCGGACAGTAGATGGGTGTACCAGGGTCCCACTGTTTTCTGCCAGTTCTGAGCTGATGGCACTGCTGGACATCTTCCGATTGCAAAGGGAAGTAAGCATGATGTGTCTTTCATCTGCTGCAGTAAGTTTCCTTGGCCGACCACTGCGTCTCACGGTCCTCAACGTTGCCCGTTTCTTTGTGCTTCTTCAAAAGAGCTTGGACAGCACATCTAGAAACCCCTGTCTGCCTTGAAATTTCTGCCTGGGAGAGACCTTGCTGATGCAGTACAACTACCTTGTGTCTTGTTGCTGTGCTCAGTCTTGCCATGGTGTATGACTTTTGACAGAAAACTGTCTTCAGCAACCTCACCTTGTTAGCTGAGTTTGGCTGTTCCTCACCCAGTTTTATTCCTCCTACACAGCTGTTTCTGTTTCAGTTAATGATTGTGTTTCAACCTACATATTGAATTGATGATCATTAGCACCTGTCTGGTATAATTGTTTAATCATACACCTGACTATATGCCTACAAAATCCCTGACTTTGTGCAAGTATACCTAGAAGAATTGATGCTGTTTTGAAGGCAAAGGGTGGTCACACCAAATATGGATTTGATTTAGATTTTTCTTCTGTTCACTCACTTTGCATTTAGTTAATTGATAAATATAATCTATTAACATGTCTATTTTGAAAGCATTCTTACTTTACAGCATTTTTTCACACCTGCCTAAAACTTTTGCACAGTACTGTA
>JAGXEW010000331.1:68611-81070 GCA_030684275.1 Acipenser oxyrinchus oxyrinchus | reverse complement strand
TTAAATCTTTGAAAGATGTGCTTAATGTGCTTAAGTCATCTGGCTAAAATAAGTCAATGCAGTCACAGCTGGGAGTCAGCATCACATGGTTCCAGTTTATAGTTTAAAATCACATCAGAAAGCACATACAGGAAATGAACATTGTGAATTTGATTACAGTAAAGTGTTGGGCAACGCTCTGGTGACCTGTCTTGCTTCCCTTTTCATAACCTGCTAACAACCTAAACCAAATAAAAAACAGTCTTGCCTGTTTTTTTAGCATTTATCCAATGCAAGTGAGGGTATCAGAATCTGGGGTATATGGAGGCTGACTGTGTGTCTTTTCTGTATGTCACAGTCATCCGGCTGGGAATTTTGACTTCAAGATCGGGGGTGGGGGGATTTCCTTAAGGGTCCTTCTCTGGTCTATTGCTTATTATATACTGTATGAGTGGTATGTACTGGCTTACGGTAATTGGTGAATTTTAGAGTTCTGTTTAGAGTCATTGTTCGTGACGTAGGTACGTTTCTGTATCATTTCAATAAAACATGGTTAGTCTGTAGTAAAGCATATTTGAGTTTTGTGCCGCCTGTTCTCTAGCTAGGCCGCTTTTCTATAGTGTTGTTGTCAGGAACCATAGTTAAGAGACTGTGCTATATGTATATGTTCCTAAAATGCAGTTTCCCAGCAGTCAGTTAAGTCGGTTAATTGAATTGGTTGACTTACAAATGCAGTCAACCTTGTATTAGAAAGACAGCTGTATAAAAGGCTCATACAACTGTAAAGGTTTGTACATTTCAAAAGATTTTGTTTTTAACTTTCAGAAATCCAACAAAGGGAATTGTCATTAATAGGCCAAATGGTACCGATGTCTACAAAGGAGTTGTTAAGGACTACGTTGGGGAGGTTAGTTTGCCAAAAAACAAAGCATGTTGCCGGAAACTACATTCATTTCAAATTTTCCCACTAGAACATTTTAAGTAATAACAATGATAATGGTAATTAAATGAACTCAACAAGAAACCCCTGGAGTGAACAATGGTAATTCCAACAAAACAAAGCTAGAGAGGAAAACTCAGTAAATGATATGAACCTCCCTCTCTCTAATATGTTCTCACAGAGTCTGTTTCTCTTTGTTTTAAATTATTGTTTTATTTAACTGCACTGTGTGGGTTAAACCTTACACCAGTGCCAGTACACCACCTTTACATGTCTGTGTACTTTGCTGTCTTTCAATGAAATGTACAGTATGACTAGCCATTGACTGTCTCTTATTGTTTTATCTCAATGGTTGAGCAACACACAGCAGACCATATGAAAAGCCTTTTCTAACTACAAAAGATCTGAATAGTTTCTAATTAGGATAATAAAAGCAGATAACACAAAAGCTACCACAATGATTTATTTCTTCATTTTAACCCAATTGTAATTATGGTCTGCAACTATGGGGTAATTTAATAAGACACCAGTAAAGAAATTTCGTGAGAGGATTGAATTATTTATCATTTTAAGGAACAATTCCTACCACCTAAAGTTAAAAGCAATTTTTTTGTGTTCTTTTGCTTTGAAGGATGTAACCCCAAAGAATTTCCTAGCGGTACTGGAAGGGGATGCAGAGGCAGTACAGGGCGTTGGATCTGGGAAGGTGCTGAAGAGGTAATTAAAGGAGTTCTAACCAGTGCTTTAAATCCAGTTTCTTACTTGCTATGCTCCATTAACACCATTGCTGCCCTCCCTTTTTATTGTGCCAAAAACAGTTCTTCACTTTATTTTGTACGTTAATTCAGGATATGAAAAAATGTTGTTGCATGTTGGTGATTTATACAGTGTTGATTGGATGGTTTGGTAAAATAATAAAAGAAAAAATAAATGATTGTGCTGTTTCCTGTCATGGGAGTAGCTGTACAGAGGAATGAGTCTAAGGAAGTCTTGTCTGGTCATGTGCATTCTATGATCATGTGAGAACTAGGCTAACAAACCTATCTGATTACCTGTGGACTTATTGATTTCTCTTTGTCTTGGAAGCGGTCCAAATGATCATGTGTTTGTTTATTTCACTGACCATGGAGCCCCAGGCCTCCTGGCCTTTCCAAGTGATGATGTAAGCATGTTTTTTTGTCTTTATGTAATAAAACACAGACTTAAAAGAATGCAACATTTATGTAGAAATAGTTAAATTAGTAAAATATTCATATTTTCACAACATTTATAGAGCTGTATTAAAAAATGTAACTAAAGCCAAACACACGATAAAGTCCCCAAGTCGAAATGCTAGGCAGAATGTTTTACGTCTTTGGGTGCGCACATCAGCCAATGTGTTCCGTGATACAGGAAATGCTGTTATGATGTTTTCTTATTCTGCTCTATATCAAAGGAAGTCTTTATTGCATAATATTCCTTAACTGTTTTTCTATTATTTTGCTTTACCAGCTTCACGTAAAGGATCTTAACAAGACAATCACAAATATGTACAAAACAACAAATACAAAAGGTAAAGTTGGTTCGGACAATCCTTCAATATTCATTTCGGTTTTGGATCTAGAAACATAAAATTAAGACTGAAAGTGGTTCTTTGAGTTATGTTGAATGTGCAATGCCTGAAAACAAGGAAAGTCATTTTGCATATAGGGCTCTTGTATAGAGCACTAGAATGCATAGAATTGGGCCAGAATCTCCCAAGTGCAAGCAAAGATCAATAATGGCAAATCTGTATTATTTACCTGCTGTACTATTTCCACAGATGGTGTTCTATATTGAGGCCTGTGAGTCTGGGTCAATGATGAACCATCTGCCTGGCAATATTAATGGTGAGTTCATTTGTGCAGTCTTGCCTCACTGTCAACTGTGCTTCAACTTTAACCTACGGTTTCAAACTACATGCAAAAAAAAAATCCAATAAGAAAAGCAATTGAGATAGCTTGTTCAAATGTGGTTTAATATGGGCTGATTTTTTTCTAACCAGGGAACCAAGATATTCAGTAAGCAAGGCCTTGTGTTTACAGAATGTGACATTGCAGTTCCAATAAGATTGAACGGGTGTAAAATGCACTTGCATGCTGATATCTCTGCTCACATGTGATCTCATTTAAAAGCTTCGAAAGATGCATGAAGCCATCCATTAAATTTGGTACCCAGAAAGAAGCCAGAGTATTGTTACATTTGTTTTTTTGTTCTTATTCTTTCAAGAAATATTCCCGAAGTGCAAAGTTCAAGCAACAAAATAAAACCATCCTGCTTTGAGTAACTTGGTGACAGTCACCTACATCGTGTTGCAATAAACTACATGAATTTGGTATACTCATGTAACATTGTGTGTGGGAATGTCTTGTGACATACTGAGTCATTGTGAACCGCTTCCCTTCACTAATCGTATCCCTGTACAGTCAGCAGAATTGTGTTCACTGCCAAGTGAAATTACATTGTATACTGTCATGAGGTCTGCTTTTGACTAAGCACTTCAGCTGATGTGCTGTAATGTCAAACCAAGCAGGATTGTCATTAATGGAAGTTTACAAGCAATGGAAGTCAAAGTCCTGTTTTTTCACAGCTCAATTGTTTGAATGTTTGTCTCTGTGTCATAAATTGTATTCAAAGTACAGCATTTATGTTTTAACATAAAGTAGTCAAACCCATCCATCTAAAACAAAAACAGATACTGGAATGGAAACAAATGAAGTTAAAAGAAAGGAATAACTGAGAGATTGATTGAGTTTTGAATTGTATCAACCTGTGTATGGCACAAACTGAGAAGGAGTGCACTTGAAATTTCATTGACTCCCATCTATCCTCAATGAAATCACATATCTTGTTTCCACAAAGTTCTCAAGGCAGGGTAGATGGTTTATTTATATCATGCCCTTACAGCTGGGAATAGATACGCAAACCATTGGTTATACCCTTAACTATGTGGCATTGGAATGTGAGCAGCCAATCAGTGTGCAAGTAATGCCCAATTCATTTTCTAACCTAGTTCATTGGAGATAGAATGGCTACTTCTATCCTTTATAAAGCTTTACATACATTGTTGACCAGCTTTAAGAAAATCACATTGTAGAAATCAAGATTGCCAGTTAACAGATTAAGGCCAAAGGTTTATGGAAACTCCTCGCTAATTATTAATAGGTGTTTGTCTGGACAAGTTTATTTTGTCTAGTAATCTATTTCTGATATTACAAATGTTGATGGAAAATCAGTATTTTGATGACAAGTCTTAATTACGCCTTGAAGTTACTAAAGCTTTTACATGAAGTTGTCCACTATTTGAGTTTCAGTTGGCAGTCAGTTATTTGCACAAGGTTCTGAGCTGTCCTTTGTGTGCTCCCTCCAGTGTACGCCACCACTGCTGCCAACTCCCACGAAGTCCTCCTACGCCTGCTACTACGATGACAAGAGAGAAACCTACCTGGGAGACTGGTACAGCGTCAACTGGATGGAAGATTCTGATGTTGTGAGTGCCCCTTCCTGTCCTTCACAACTGCTGTATTATTTACAGTTCCATCTCCACTCCATCCGTATCAAATTGTGTCATTCGATACAAGTGTGGGTACAGTAAAACTTTACACAACCGCCTGCCATTCTACCTCAGAACCAATCAACCACATGACACCAATGAAATACAGAAGAATACATAAAAACAGGATCTCAGCGCCACAAATATGATCTTCTGTTGTCTTCCAGGAGGATCTGACTAAAGAAACCATTATACAACAGTTCAAGATTGTGAAGAGCCACACCAATACCAGTCATGTGATGCAGTATGGAAACAAGGTAAGAAATACTTTTGGAGTGTAGCAGTGCTCATTAGAGGCAGAACTAACTTTATTGGTGTCTGATCGTAGCTGGTTTATTTAATTGAAAATCCTGCTTTACAGGTAATTTACATAGAACATTGCTTTATATATAAGTCACTTTAT
Source organism: Acipenser oxyrinchus oxyrinchus (assembly GCA_030684275.1). Lineage (NCBI taxonomy): Eukaryota > Metazoa > Chordata > Actinopteri > Acipenseriformes > Acipenseridae > Acipenser > Acipenser oxyrinchus. The sequence continues at coordinate 76,177 of JAGXEW010000331.1, read as the reverse complement.
CATCAATGTATTATTTTTAAATACATATCATTGACTATCCCTTACTTTCAATGGATACTTCTTGGTTTCAGACGTTAGCCCACATGAAGGTGATGCAGTTCCAAGGTAACTCTCATGAGAACTCTCAGCCGGCCGCTCCCATCAGCCTCCCCCATCGAGGACCCTGACCTGGTCCCCAGCCCTGATGTCCCCTCGCTATCCTCAAGAGGAAACTGATGGCCACCAATGACATCTCCACTGCCAAGCGCTACTTGGAGGAGATCAACTCCCATCTGAACGTGAGAGCAACGCTCCTACCCCTTGTTACTGCACCATGCATACCCAGCCTCCAACCCTAATGCATTGGGTTTCTGAGCCCTTGGTTCACGATTATTTGAACGGCTACAATATGCTGTACAGGGGAGTCGGTGGTGGCTAGCCAGTTCATGGCTTTGGTTGGTTCACATGTCAACTGTGGTGTTAAAGAATTCTTGCAATGTCTGCAAGTGTGTGGTGGATTACCTGGAAGCAGTTCTGCACTAATAAAGAGGTTTTGAACAGAATCAGAATTCATTTGATGTGATATTCTTTGTAGTAACACTGTACAGTACGTGAGTATTTCCCACTAATTAGTAGAAAATATTAGTCATTCATATAAAAACTGGTCTGCCGCTTTATGAATTAAGCTTAAATTCATGCATATGATTCCATATCTGAATATGGTTTGCTGGTTTGTTTCAGGTGAGAGAGCTGCTGAAGGAGACCATGAGAAAGATTGTGTCTGTGGTGACTGAATCCAGGGAAAGGACAGAGCAGGCTCTCGCTGACAGACTGGAGCTCACCACCCAGCATGACTGCTACCAGGCTGCTGTGGAACACTACAAAACACGCTGCTTCAACTGGCACTTCGCCCACGGTCAGTTCCAGGATTTCTTTCACTTTGCATCACAGAAAACTTCAGATTCCATTGTCCATTGGCCCACATTCCTCTGCAGTCTTTATCCAGTTTGTGAAAATGCCAGTGAGATTAATTGAGAAGGAACTGTCATGCAGATCCATATGCTCTACTGAATGGGTTTTTAATGTGTGACAGGAAACTGTGTTTTTTTTTTGTTCTCGTGTGACATGTTAGAGTATTTCTGCATGGGTATGGTAAACATCCCAGATTATTCAGAACTGTTCTCAGCAAGAGGAAGTTCAATTTAAAAGGGGAAAAACCTTCTTAATTTTTTAGCCTAATATGTAAAAGATTTACATTAATAAATAGTAACCTTATGACACAGTTTAAAAGTTTCGTCCAAAAGCTTTTACATTGTTTTTAATAGTTTCTCAGTTTTACAAATCCACCGATATTTGTCACTTACTTTTTTTTTCTCTTCCCTTATTTCCTAGTATGAATATGCTCTGAGACAACTCTATGCTCTTGTTAACCTTTGTGAAGGAGGTTTTCCTGTTAACAGGTAAGATTTTGCTTTTAATTTCATTTTGTTCCAAATCTACTATAAAATGCGCTGGATATTTGCACAATCATACAGGTATTAGCTGCATGCAGGTTCATTATGCCTTTGGTGGAACACAGGGCTAAAACAGTAAAAAACAGAATACTTTGGGGCACGAGTCAGAAATCTTAAACTTCTGACCACTTGAGTTTAAATGTAAATTCCCAATTTAAAGTAGTAGATGCAGGACAGTGAGTTCATATCACCACAGGATGAAAATAAGATTCCTATACCATATTACCAGGGGGGGGGTGGAAGTAAAAAGAAGACTTAAAAACTTAAACATTTCAGGGAACTTTGTTTTAATCTACTTTTAATCTAGTCTTATTCTAAAGTGCTACAAAATATGATTCCATTGCTATATTGTACTGTCACCAGAGATTATAGTCTGGTTAGTTGAAATAGATAAGGCAGTGCAAGGATGCAGTTTCACTTCCTTTTTTGAGCTCACAAACTAATGCTCCTCTTTGGCCTTCACTTGCAGGATCCAGGAGGCAATGAACAAGGTGTGCTTCGCTTCAAATTAAACCTCATCTGCACCAATTGATGGAGGAGGCCAGCTCTTCCTTGAAAATAAGTTACGTGGAGAGACAACAAACGTGGCTCTGAGCACTAATGAATCACTATTTTGAATTAGAATTTTTATATTATACATACATGTGTGTGTGTGTATATATATATATATATATATATATATATATATATATATATACACACATACACACACTTGTTTTTTAATCTTGTTTTACAAAAAACATGTTTTCTTGATTTCATTCATGATGACAAAACACACTACTGTGACTAGGAATAATTTCATTTTTGTTTTAACCAGTATATTAAAATTACACCAGTTTGGTTGTTTTTAAAACAAATGTTTTGTTCAGCTTACTGTTGGGACTTGAAACACTTAACACTTATGATCTTAACCCGTTATTTTTAAAAGCGTTGAAACAAAAAAGGGCAGTGCATTTACATGTATCATTTTCAGTTGGCGGTATCCCAGCACAAGGGTATTTGTACTGCATAAGCAGGTAGCACAGAAGAAGTAACCCGGCACCATGTACAGTTAAACAGGTTAACTATATTATGAACATTACAGTTATGAATAAGAATTACAAAGTGCTATACAGCCCCACCATGGCTCACAAATGCACTTTTGTTGTTTGCAAAAGAACCCTTTATCAGCCTCCTCTTTTGAGTGCACTACGTCAAGGTGTTGACGTCTCCAAACACATTATCATCCTTGCTTATGGAATACCACTTTGTTTTAAGTTGCACATTTGAAGCTTCTAAATTGTGGCTGTAATAAAGGAAAATAACTTGCAAACAACCCACCTTGTAGATAATGGCATAAACGATGCATGGCAGGATTGTATCTCTGAAGTGCAAAGACTAGCTTTATAACGTCAATATTCAAAGTAAATACATGACTTGTTAAATACAAAACTGCCTGGTCCAGTCTGCAATATATCTAGCCAATGTTTATAATCAATAAAACAAAACAATTAAAGTCAGAGGTTTTCGTTTCTTTCTGTGTTCTAAATTCATTGTGCTGGATTACTGTGTAATAATAATGACCAAGTATTTTGTTTTCTTGAAAGTCATTCTGTTTTTTTAATTGAAGCTGCTGTCAAAGCAAATGTAATTCTCCAAGCTGATGAAACGGCCAAGGCCCTTGTGTGTTCCGTAGAAGCACATGCAAACACTGCTTGTTATCAGCAACACCACTTGCTCCTTGAGTGATACTATTAAACACCACATGCTGTCCCTGCATGTGATGGGCCTGCTTGCCTCTGGTTTTAAATCAATAAAACAAGCCAGTCAAAATAATGTAATTCTGGGCATTTAAAGCACTACAGTAATAAATAGCAGTGGGGATGAATAGATGTGGTAATGAGGACACATGTCACCTTTATCTACTTACTGTATTCACTGTGATTATATTTAGTATGGGATTATCAGAATCCAAGTCAGTTGTGGCCTTGTACAGTAAGGTACTTTTAGAAGAAGACAATACCAAATTATCTATAAACCCCAAAAGGTATGCAGTAGCTCTAAAATACATGTTGTGCATTACTGTTGGAATCGTCAGTTATAAAGACAAGTGGCCTTGCCAATAACCTGTCCCTGATCCACTGCTGCACCATTCAGTGACAGAAGGACGCTTCAAAAACTGCAAAACATGGGTGCCACCATACTGTGCACGTGCCAAAGGAACCAAAATCAAACCTATTTAGCTTTGATTTATTGCAACTACTCAAGGCCAAACAATGTATTTACTTTGTTTTATCCTAAATGCTCACCACAAAATGTTGAACCGTGACTTGCATCATTATTTTTGGTGTACAAGTGTTGTTCCCTTAAACGTGATAGTTTATATATTTAAACTGCTTGACATCTTATTTTTAAGCTTTAATATTTCTATATCAAAGCCAAATAACACAATCCCACTGGTCCTTCAAGACTTAAATTGAAAAGTAATAATGTTCCTTTCATTTATTCTTTTACAAAATACATTCCAATAAGATAATACAATATAGATTTGATTAAAAGTATAAAAACAACTTCATTTGTCAAAATTTAAAAAATGGTCCGTGGCAACAATACATTCAATGGTAAAGCTGTAATTCTTACAACTTTGGATTCCCATCATGTTAAACAAAGCTTAAAGTGTAACAGCTCATATTGTAAAGCTGCAGGCCTACCATGTCACTAAATGCAAATACATCTGGCTTAAAATAGAAGATGATATCTATATCGGTGGCCAAAGTTTACCCTTCCACACCTGGTTAATTGTACCTATTAAACCTGGAGTGGAATGGCCTTCCAGGACTGACAAAGCGACTTACAGAGACTAAGGGGTGAACTATGCATCAGCAACTGTGCTGCAGACACTTACAATAGGGCATCAGTTTTACGCCTTATCCAAAAGACGGCACATATACTTGCAGATATACATTTATACAAAAATGGTAGTACAAAAAGATTAAAGAGGCTATGCATATGAGCTGCTTTGAGGTACAACAGTTAACATTTTGAAATCCTAAGATTTTATTTTTCTGTAGCACTGTGCTTGAAAATTGGCAAAGTAATTAGGCTTTAATATTAGTTTAAAATGAATATCTTTCAACAGAGATTTTAAAATGTCCACAAAAGGAGAACCAAGACAACATTGAGTACATGTGTACCGCTTATAGGACCTACCTAGACAAAATATAATAGCCATTGTAAATAAATGTAAACATCAACTGAAAGATATGCCTTTCACCCCACAGTGAACCTAATATAAAGTTATTTGCCAATCAACAAGCAACACAACTTCAATAGTCCATTAAGTCAACTATCAATTGATAGTCACTAAACTCCACCTTGTGGCCAGCTTCATAAAAGGCCTGCAACAAGATTATTTCAATCTGAAGACATTCTGAAGATCAATTTGGTTGCAGACTTCTTCAGAACTTCTTTCACACCAACCAGAGGCCAAAAACAGTAGCCCTTCCTTTCACGGAATGTGCTCAAATCAAGCTCTCAGTTTTGAGTGGTGGTTCGATGTCTTTCCCTCCTCAGAGCTCACAGGCTTGTATACAAAATAATACTCTTTCTTGGGCTCGCTGTGGTGGAACGTGGCCTTGACTGTGAGAGGGAGCTCCTGTGGACCAAGCTGTTGGTATATCCCATCCACCAGCACACAGAGCCCATACCTCTCAGGCTCCGGGACCTCGAATTTCTCTGCACACTGTCGACACAGGTCCTGAGCCGTGGTGTCCGGCCGTGCCCCCAGAGTCTTTGTGTTGGACCCTGCTTCATTGAGCGAGACGTTGATAAAATCCTGCAAGAGAAACAGGTTTAGAGATGAGGGAAAGCACACATATATATATATATATATATATATATATATATATATATATATATATATATATATATATATATATATATATATATATATATATATATATATATATATATATACACAAGCATTGCACACTTACTTGCTTGTTACATTTACAAGTGGTGCTAGTACAAAAATGGTGCAGCAGCTCCCCTTGTGGCACATACCTGCACTGACGACCTGGAGACTCGGGCCTTGTTCAGAGTTCTGCGGCGCTCCCAGCGGTGAATGGAGTCCTGGATCTCCAGGCTGAGCTGCCGAGTGACTGCCAGCTTGTCGTAATTCTTAATGTGCTCCAGGGCACCGTAGGTGGTGGTTAAATAGTAAGAGCCTGGCAACAAGAGGATGCAACACAACATCAACACTGCGGGCCTTAACATGGTCCTTGTATTGTATGAATGCACTATTGTCCCACCGTGCTTCAGTGTCATTTAGACAAATAGAGAAATTGATACAGAGAGACACACGCAGGCAGACAGGCAGACACAGTCAAATTAATTGAAACACACATGTAGTAGTATGCGTAGTTTTTTTCACAATATAGTAATCTAGAGCTACTTTTACAGTTACACCTTGACATGAGTATTCATTTGATTTGCTTGTGTAATTCATGTTTTACTGAATTAAAGTCATTTTGTTTAAATAAATAATGTATTAAAATAACATTATCAGTGACTTAAAGGGTTGATATCATGAGCATTTTACTAATATTTCATTTGCTATCTGTCTAACATCCAATAAATGTCTCTTCCCTAGGATTCTGCATTGTTGTGTCGAATTATTATTTGCTATGCTTACTAACTCCAGAAATGGCTAATTGTGGGGAAGTACACCAGTGGTGATTCACTGTGTCCTGATTCAGGCAATTCCTCTGGTCAGGCCTACCTTCTCCGAGCTGCAGCGTGGGGTCCATTAGCTCCATCATATACTCCACATCCAGCAGCAGAGCTGGCAGGTTACTGCGGACCAGGACGTACATCAGCACCGGCAGGAAATCATCTGCGCCATGCGGCTTCCCTGCAACAGCCAAAATAATTAATACCAGTGTTGAACAGCAGGGGGAGCTGTCACACCTACTTTCCCTTCCTGTTAAATTCTGCTGTCAGAGAACTGCACTGTGTATCCATTTTCTCTGTATATACTGCCTGTGCTTTCAGTGTCCTTGACTCCTGAATATTTAATGGCACATTTGTTTTTTACTCATTGTATTGCCACATGGAATTGAGAGACCTGCTGTTTTTCACAGCTTTTTTTCTCTCTCCCACACACCCACACAGTCTTTTACTGTATAGTGAATCTTTCTTCTCTTAAATATTAAAAGCAACATGCAGGCATTTATGAGTCACTCAATGGCAGCAGTGGTGGAAGAAAGGCACCAAATTGCAACCACTTCTCTTATAGCCCACAGGAGGACATTGTGACATATTTGCTAACTATATTGGTCTGTAAAATGTTTGCAGGCCAAACTTCTTGTGAAAACTGCAAGAACTTCCTAGTTTAGATTATAAACCTGCCTACAATTTGCATGTGAACTGAACTACGACAGAACATGCAACAGCATCCTCAAATGTAATTTCTTTATAAATAAAATCACATTTATTTAGATTAAAACAGGACTAAATACTAAATTAGTAATAGGCCTATAAGACAAATGTTTTGTCTTCATCCCATTGCACGGAAACTGTGAACCTGCAGTATGATTTAAGACACAAATTCCCTGATGCCTCGACAGTGACCTTAACGGATAGTCTAATGTAGAGGTATCCAATCACGGATGGCCTTACCATTCAAGGTTTAACAGGTAAAACCAAATAATTAACTTTAGGGGATGGGGGTTTATATGGTTCAATTAAACCATTTAGAACAGGGTTGGAAGAAAGAACAGGACTGGAAGAGCCAACTTTGGCCATCCTTGGTCTAATGACTCTCCTCTGGAAAAAATATAATTATGTAGTATACCAACTAGAATCCAAAAGTCTGCACACTGAGACAAAACAGTAGCTGCATCATCTAAACAAGCACGGCTGTTATCCTGTATGTAAAAACATCGAGAGTGTGTTAAACTCCAGGTACTTGAGTGAGTAAAGTAGGCCAACATGTGCAGTTTGTGTTCACAAATCATCATCTCAGGTTGCTATTGATTTCATTTTTCATTAGAAAAAGGCCATATGAGCTATAATTCGCTGCTTCGATCTTATT